>BLBF01000065.1:12272523-12290599 GCA_015471245.1 Laticauda colubrina | reverse complement strand
GGAAGGAAGGAAGGAAGGAAGGAAGGAAGGAAGGAAGGAAGGAAGGAGGATTTCCACACACCTTTTGAGCTCGGGCTGCCCAAACAAATGGAAAGGCAGAACTACTATATAGAACTTTCTTCCTAATATTTAATTAAGTTGGAAGGAATAAAAGGTTGGTCTGCTGCCAGCCTTTTGGCCTTCCTTGAAGACATGGCTACATTATCTAGGCCAATGGTGATGTGGCACATTAGAGGTGACTAATGAAATAGCAAACACTCCTCTTCTTCCCTGTATATGCTTTACTCCCTCCATCTCCCTCCTGCTTAGGTTTTTTTTTTTAACTTTAATTCTTAAATGTAAGATCTTTATCTCCCAACCTTGTTGATGTGAAAGCTTTCAGGTTGGGAATAACAGGGATGGTACATTCCTCCTACCAAGTGCCGCCAATGTCTCCTGCCAACGAGGAGGCTAAAGTCAAAACCCAGAGAGAACGAAACACAAAGGCCACATTACTCATTTCCCTCCCACTCAGGTCCCCTTGCTATTACTCTCCACCTCTGGGATGCCAAGAAGGCCAGGAGTGGGCTCCAGATGGCAGCTCCGAGGTGAACAGAAGCAAAAGAACAAGGCCTGTGCTCGCAGAGCACATCTCTCAAAGCTGCCCTGACAAACTCCTTTGAGGACGAGTCAGCTCTCCAACCAACTAAGTGCGTAATCCATTTCTCTCCCTCTCTGTGGCTTTTTTTTTCCTTTTTCATAGTTCCATGTGAGCCGATTCAGGAAGGAAGAGCGGGAGCTGTTTTCTAGCACAATCACAAGTCATGAGCTTTCCCTTTCAAGACAAAGGCAGTCACAGGAAAAAAAAACTGAAAGCAGAAGGGAGGATTATTTTACAGATCTCAATTCTGAAAAAGAGATTTGGGATGGGAAGGGCAAGGGATCGTCAGCTTGAGAAATGCAATGGCTGAGAAGGTGTTTCCAGTGGGCCTTCTGCCTGGATTCATCCCAAAGGTACACATGCAAATATGTTGGGTCCAGAGGGTTGGAAATTATGGAATCGACATTTCAGGTTTTATTTCAGGTTTTAATGTTTCCTTCTGTTTTAAAAGTGCAAACTTACCAAAGGAAGGAAACCTTGGGATCAAGGGCCCTGATGAATCTTGATAGCATCTGATAGATAGATAGCTGATATAGATATATATTAACACAGCTGTCCTTCACTCTCACAGCTGTCCTTCACTCTCCACTATTCTATGCAAGCTAATTCATTGTCTAGATTACAAACAGATCACTATAGAGGTACATTTTACAAATCAAACATTTGTTTTCTAAGCTGTTGCCCTCAAGATATGCTTGGTCCAAGCTGCTTGAAATATCTGGAAATAGTATCATATTATATCTGAAAGAAACTAGATTAGATTAGATTAAGATAGATTAATCTAGTTTGACTAGAAGAAGCTTTCTAGAATCTAGACTGTTGAAGAAACGATTTTGCCCATCTAGTGTTCCTGTTCTATTTAACACAAGGTGACAGGGAATGTCTTATACACAAAATTTATATTATTTTTAAGATTTCATGCATCTATTTCTGAAACCAGTTCAGCATCAAACCCAACATTTTTCTCATAATTCTCATTTGGCTAATTGAAATGTCTCAGGGTACCATTTGTCATGCTAAACTCCCCATTCATTTTTCTAAACTGAACAAGACTAAGTAAGAATGATGGGCAAAGATTTTGGCAGATGCCAAGAATTGTGTCAAGGGGCAAACTGCCATCCTGGAGTGCCATGCTGAGGATCAAGGGTTAAATGTAATCTAAAGAGAGACCAGATCTAAAGAAAAAAAAAACCTATTGGGTAAGCCAAGGAATAATTCAAGTTTCAATAAGCTCTCAGACCATTTATTCATGGCTGTGTTCCCACTATGCATTCAAGACTGCTTGGCATACCCTTCCTGAATTATTATCTCAGTGCCGTTAACATGCTGCACTATAAAATACTACTTACAAATTATGGTGGTTCAACCTCACATTACAGCTTTCTGCAATGCATCTATCCAGGGATCAAACAGGCGCATACTGAATTAAATATATGTAAAATAGCGGGACATTCAAACAGAAAGGTTAATGGTTGTATCTTTATCAGTGGTCATTAATTAAAGGGAAAGAATGCAAGTTACATACTACCGAAAGAGAAGAAAGGTTAAATATATTTGTCCTGTACAGCTTGCACCTCAGTGACAAAGTTTCACATGATTGTTTCCATGCTGTTAGGAGTACAGCCCCATGATCGCAAAGGACAGGAGGAATTATCCTCACCGTTCAAGAACTCAGCTTGAATTTTCTTTGGTTCAACAGTGATCAATGGGTCTCTTCTAAAGAAGTACCTGCTGTACGTTCCATTTTTGCTCATTGGTTTAAGGATTAATTTTTAAACCTGTCCTGAATAGACACTTCAAGAGCAGCTTCATAGATTTCCCTCTCATATTCAGCAAGTTTATTATTTGCACAATTAGAATAAAATAAATCCATACTAATCAGTATTAGTAATAATGAGCTGTAAGCCTATAGAACACATTAAAAAAATAACTTAGTGCTACTATTTCACCATGCCTCCAGTTTACAATTCTCTGTTTTTCCTATGCTGAATGTGAGTTGTTACTCTAAGTAGCAAACCATCCATTAGTTCCCTAACAAGAAGGAAAAAAAAGTGTCTATGTGTCCCTATGTTTTCCACTATAGATCTGCCTTCACCACATCTTTTGAAGGCTCAAATAATATTTGAAAATGAATAGGAAACCTATTTCTACCTTAACAACTCTATATTGTGCAAACCCAGCATAGTCTATAGCAGGGGTATCAAGCTCAAGGCCCATGGGCCACATCTGGCCCTCAGGTGCTTAAATCCAGCCTGTGAGGTGGCCTGGAAATATCAAAGGACTGGCTTGTGGTGACTCTGCCGGCTACAACGGCCTGCATGCAGCTCCCTCGCAGCCTGTTTTTGGCTGGCAGTTTGTTGCTGGAGACCAGGGAGACCAAAAACAGGCCACAAGGCCCATTTTTGGCTGGTTTTCACTTGGCAGAGTGCTGCAGGAGGCCATGGAGGATGAAAATGAGGTGCAGGGGTGGCGGCCATTTTGGCTGGTAAATCTTGCAGGAAGCCATTCAGGCTGAAAATGGGGCGAAGGGGGCCGTGCCCCATTTTGGCTGATAGGAAGTTGCAGGGGGTGTCCGTCCCGTTTCTCCACCACCGCCCCCCTACGGAGAACTATAATGCTGATCCAGTCCTCAAAGAAATCTAGTTTGACACTCCTGATCTATAGAATAACAGGATTGGAAGGACCTACATCAACCCTCCCCCCATTTGAACAGGACAGTCTATATCATTTTGGACAAATAGTTGTCCAAACTCTTCTTATAGACCTCCAGTGATGGTGCATCCACAACTTTGGGAGGCAAGCCATTCATTCCACAAATTAATTGCTCTCACTGACAGGAAATTTCTTAGTTCTAGGTTGGATTTCTCTTTTTGATCTTCTACCTGCTACTTCTTGTCCTGGCGTCAGGTGCTTTGGAGAATAGGTCGACCCTCTCTTTTTTGTGACAGTCCCTCAAATATTGGAAAAGTGATATCATGTTACAACTGAGGCACTAGGTTTTGTTCCACAAAACATGCTTGAATTCACCATGTCCACACAAAGTATGAGCACAACTACAATTTTAACTACTGTATGATTCTTGGAGTATACTAGTCATTCTGGAAATTTTCTTGCGATTGAACAATCAATCAGGTGAATTTTCCCACAGTTTTCAGAATTATTATTTTTTTAAATACACCCAATGGAATGGAGCATATTAAACATCTAGGATTTGAATGAGCATTGCATCTCAGCATTCAAGTGAATTTGAACCAGTTGTGCTGGCCTTGCAGAAAGAGCTGCATTGTTAGCTCTATGGAACACCCAAGGAAATGATCCTGGCCTATTTCCTCTCCCTGCCACATAATCACACTTCTCCGACAAATACTCATTTTGACATTCTACCAGGAAAGACCCATTTGCTTCTCAGGTTTTTTGCTTCATTTGAGCCACAGAGTAATAGGAAACTAGCCTAATCTCTCTCCCCCTCCCTCCCTCCCTCCCTCCCTCCCTCCTTCTCTCTCTCTCTCTCTCTCTCTCTCTCTCTCTCTCTCTCTCTCTCTTTCTCTCTCTTACACACACACACACACACACACACACACACCTTGCATTCTAAGCTGCCAATCAGCCATTGATCTTTCAAACTAAATTTCACGTCCTCACATAGGTTCTTGGACAGCAGGCAGAAACTTCATTGGTCTGAAAGTCTTCTGAGACAGGTACCATAGAATGGTGCCACCTAAAAGTATCTTTCTGGAGGAACATCCTAGCTTATTTATTCATGTATTCTCTCAGACCACCTATGAAATGGATAGTCTTCAATCACTTCAATACCCCCACTCCACCTTTTATTATTACCCCTGGATTGTGTAAAAGGAAAATATTGTCCTATACAGGTTGTTGACACACCTTCCTGTGAGTGCAAACAGCCAGAACCTCTTGATTCTGTCTATGTAGGTTGTGGCTGATGGTAGTTGGAGCCCAAAATATGAAGAGGGTGTTGCCTTGCCTGCGTGTTGAACTTCTAGATCTGGCTCCCAAACTGATGTTTTGTTGAATTGCTCTTTCTTAGATAAATACAATTTGTTGAAGTGATGCAACATACAGAGCAATTAAACATGCTTTAGAAATTTCACTGACTGAATTCACATAAAACACTAAAATCAAAACAAGCTGAATCCATTATATTTTATTATATGGAGCCCAGCCAATATTCAGCTTACTGTGCAAATGGTCTGACCTGTTGATATTTTTTATGTTCCTGGTCCATGGCAGAGGAATTCAGGTCTTGCATTTTTGGGATACAAAAATCTGGATGATCGTTAGATGGGAGCAAAATAATATGGAAAATCTAACTTTGTGGTTGAACATATTCTCCTATTCATGGCCCCTTCCCAAGCTATGTGACAAGTCCTACCAATTTAGCTTTATAGCCCCATCCATGGGACCCTCCCTTCTAAACATGGAATGTGTCCCTTGTCTACCATTGTAGTAGATGGATCAAATAGGTTAACAGGAACAACACCTTATGGCTACTTGTTAGTAGCATATTCTATTGTTATTGGAAATTCTTTGGTCATGCTTGAAAAAATATGTGGCCACGCAAATGGTACGATGCTCTTCTAGAATGAAAATAGGAAATTTTGAAGATCGGAAGCCTTGCCAGCTGGAGACCACGATAAGGCAGTGCAGCTGGCACCTAGGCTTCCAAGCTGCCATAACTGATAAGATTTAGAAAAGGCATTCAGACTATCCTGCCAGACAGTGGGTATTTAAAATGGACCTTCTTAAAAATGGATGGTCCACATGGTCAGGAATGACTGAATGGTATTAGTGATATTTGCTCCTTTTCTCATTTTGATCTCGCACCTGAAACTTCCCAGCCGGAAATCTTCCACTCATTTATATATTCATTATTTTATTAAACAAGTAGATATGGCTGGCCATCTAACTAGTAGAATGTTTATGTGATCATACAGGCACATGTTCTTTCCTCCTCTTGTGCCAAACCAAGTTTCTGCTCCAACAGCAATGCCACATTGTAAGTGAAGATGATAAACAATATAAAGAAGCGACCTTATCATGAATGGGGATAACCAGGCCAAGTCTTTTTCTTGAAGAGAGAGGGTAAAGTTCTCATAATTTGGTTTCCTACCAATTTAAGTCTACATTTTATGTATGGTTGTTTTGCAGTTTGAGGAAACTGTCTCAAACAGCTGTGTAATCTCTCTTGTTGTCTCTCCTGTTTTCAAACCTTTATTTCAGCTATTAACCCAGAAGTGTGCAACATGTAGCCTTTAATGTAATATTGGGGGGGGGGGGGAGGGGGAAAAAGTCTCTTGATCTTTCACCAATAGCTATGGTGACTAGGGCCATTCACTGCTCCTCTTGTTCTATTTCACAACATCCTCAATAATGTGGCATCAGAATAGCATAAGTCAAATAAACAGACTGAATTTAATAATATCTATAAATTAATCTGGAATATCTAGACTTGCTTCCATATTCTGATGGGTTCTGTGCATATGCAGACACACTTTTTTGAATGGATTCATAAGTCCAAATTGATTGGAATTAAAAAAAAAACATATCAAACTGATGATCCAAACTGATTCAAAAGTCCAAATTAATCAATCTTTTGAATTGGTTTAAAAATCTAGCTCTGGCTGACTATCAGTGAGAATGTGTGGTGAACTAAATATTTCCCAAAAAAAGTTAAGATGCCATTGTGATGAGATCAGCAGCCAGACAGTAAATTCTGGGCAATGAAACATCTCTAGAAAAAGGAGAGATTGTGAGATTGCCCATTTGTATTCGGGACAGCTGCTCACATGAATACACTGCAGGAACTGAGGTGTTTGTGGTCAACTTGTGAGTCAAGTGGTTGGGAGTTGAGGGATTCCAACCAAGCTCACAACTGCAATGTAGTCTTTATGGGCTTCATCAAACCTCATTCATAATCTTTTTCAAAAAAAAAATTTAACAATTAGAAAACTTCACAATGGCAAGTTTTAGAATACCTGGCAAGTATCAATCCTTCATGAAAAAAGCTTTACATGCAAATTTAACTAAGAGGCCTGATGGATTTGACATAAGATTTAAAAAAAATGATAAGAATTTTTCTCGTAGGAAAATGCTTTCGTTTGGATTTTTTTAGAAAAGAAATGATAGGATTTTGAAGGTTGGATATAGAGGGAATCATAAGGAACTAAATATTACAATTAAAAGAGAACATTTACATGTGATGAACTAATATAGAATTGAACAAAATACTTTAACATTGGCTGTATTGAAGGATATTTGTGAAGAATGAACTCAGATGTTAATTTTAAGAGTGTCTTTTATTAAAGATAGGCTGTGCTTAAAAGATGTCATGAAACAGGTTTAACAAGACAAGACTGGAACTGACTTGAAAGTGGTTTTAAAAATGATAGGCTACAAGAATGATGTGGAAAAAGATGCTACACTAGATATACAAAGAAAGCTGGCTGATGTCACAATAATTAAAAGGGTAGATGCAAATAACTCTCATTAAATACAAAACATCAGTTTCATTGCGGATTAAGGATTGCAGGAATATTGAAGTTTAAATCTGGGGCAAATATATATAAAGTCACACAATGTGATAAAACCATAAACAGTTAGCTATAGCCCGGTTCCCAATTGACATCAGCGTCAAACATGTTCTTTGCCTTACCTTAAGCATAAAGGATTGTGAAGGATTATGGGTCAAGTTATCCATCCTTCATATGACATAAATCACATGATAATAGACCTTTTTATCTTTTCTATAACTTTAAGCCCCCCTCTCCTGGTACAAACATCTTCCAGGCCTGTGATTGCCAGCCTTTTGTTAAAACATAATTGACAACTCAAGAGGAAAAGAAGATTCAACTAGTCAACCCTGTTCTTCAATTCCCACAACCCAACGGGTTGCTCCAATAATTAAAGTAAAGAGGAATGTTGGGCAGGCAGTTGGCCATGTTTACATCAAAGGAGCTGATGGAAACCATCTTCCCTCAACTGTCACTTTCTTGAGTAGTGTTCTTTTAGACCAGTCATTCAATTGCTCTAATTCTAAAAGGTATGACTAATATACAGTCAAAACTCTTGTCCTTCATTTTCCGGAAAGAGATTTTAAAAAGATGTATGTTTCTCAACCTCATTCTCAGGGAGCTTTCAAACTACTTCAGACTTGTTTAGCTTTTCTTATTGTTAAAGGGTGGAGAATACCAGTAATACTGTTATTTCCTGTTACACATCTCTCTAACAATCTACAGCCTCCCTGGCTGACCATACTTCCTGATTCAAAAAAGCCCCATTGAAAGAATTCCCCTTACAAAGTTTTTCTTTGGGATATACCTTTTCCTTTATGAAGTTTTTCTTTGGGATTTAACTGAAGCATAGATGCCGGCGTTGTTACAGACCACTAAAGAATGGTACAATGTGAGGCAGGATATCCCTGAGAATCTTATCATATGAAATAGAAGTCAGAGTGATGTAGTGGTTAAAGAGTTGTAGACTAGGATCAGGTTCATCTGTACCCTAAAGCCCATTGAGTGTTATGGGGTCAGTCGCATATACTCAGTCCAACCCATCTCACAACATTGTTGTTGGTGGCAGATGACAGTATTAAATTTGTTGCCTCATCTCCAAGAGAAAAGCCAAGATATAAAAACAATGAATAAACATTTTGGGGAGTTAACATTGTTATGGAAGAGTAAGGTAAGAGTAAGCAAGAGTAAGGTAAGAGTAAGCAAAAAAGATTAAAGGCACAATATAGTAAGAAGAAAAGAAAATCTAGTTAAAACTACTTCTCATCAACAGCACTATTCACTATGCACTGTTTCATCCTTTGCAACCACCTTTGTGTCCTTCAGACCCTGCTTTGCTCTTTGCCTTTTGTTCTTCAAGAATAAAGAATGTTCTTCAAGAATGCTGTTAATTAACAACATTTAGTTTCAACCAATTAAAATATTCCTGGAGAAAAAAATAGAGACAAAAGTTTTGGGGCAGGGACAATTATCATGTTAATGACATAGACAAGAAAAGGCTTGGTTGCACCTTCTGCGCCATCATAAGAAGGGAGTGGGAGCTGTTCAGTCATGACTGTCCTGTCTGTACCAGCTCATTGCTCAAGTCTCTGCATCATTTAAACAGCTTTCCTAAAAGAAGGAGGAGGAGGAATGCATTACATCCCTTTCTTTCCCCCACAGGTGACTCATGAAAGTAGACAGGCTGCTGAATGCAAAATAAAACACTTCCCTCCAGGAAGGTGCAGCAAGACCAACCTAATTCCCATGCACCAAACAGCAAGACCTAGGCCTTCTTTTATTTGTTACATTTTCAAAACATCTACCAGCAGAAGGAGAACTCTCTGCCTGTGCAGAGCACAGCACATCAGTACATTCAGGACTGCCTTAGGTGAAAATGTCCAGAAGGCAAGAAATGTTACAGGAAGACCAACCCTTCCTGCATTGCCATCTTCCCTTTCTCTCACCACTCCACCCAAGCCCCAAAGGTTTCAATCCCTATGGTGTAGCTCCTGGAAGAAGTGTTAAACATGTAGAGTACAACAGAGGTTGCCAACAGGCAGCCCTTTCCCCAAGAAGCCATTTTGGTTAAGAGGAATTGGATACATGGGGGGGATGGCTGGAAAGAAAAAGGGGCATCCATATTCTTTCTTGGCCCTGGCTGTTGTCCATGCTGCTATATGTTCCCTTTAAAGATTATAACCACCTAATTGGGAAAAACAAACCCTAGTTTAATGAATTGATAATTTTCTCCTGCCCAGTCCCCCCAAGAATGGCAATCTGTAATATTTGAACATTGCACATTATTGAGTGATGGTTTTCATACTATCTAAAAAGAAACTGTCCTATGTCTTGAGAATGAGCATCAGTCTTTTCATGTATTTATTCCTCTGGTCTTTCAGGACAATGGCTCAGGACAATGGCTTGGCAGGGGCAATCAAGCAGTAATGCCTGCATGAAGGATGCTTGACCCTAAAAACTGCATTGTTTAATGTCAGGGTAGGCCACAGGAAACCTAGGAGTTGTATGCAGCCAATGAATCCTGCTTTTCTAACCCGTGAATCTCCCTTGACCATTCTTGGCCAAATTCAAGGGGAAGGTTTCCTATTATTTGCATGTATGAAACAAAAAAAATGTCTAGTATAATACTGAAGAAGCTATAAACAGAACAGAAAAACAAAGTTGGAAAGGACCTTGGAGGTCTTGTAGCTCAACCTCCTACACAAATAGGAGACCCTATAACTTTTCAGACAAGTCCAGTCTCTTTTTAAAATCCTCCAGTGTTAGAATACCCACTGAAGACAAGCACTTCTCCTGATTAATTGTTCTATTTCTCCTTAGACATACTGTAGATTGTTTTTCTCCTTGATTAGTTTCCATCCATTGTTTCTTGTCCTGCCTTCTGGTGCTTTGGAAAATAGGTTGACTCCCTCTTCTTTGTGACAACCCCATTAATGCGAACCCTCAAATATTGGAACACTGCTATTGTGTCACCCCTAGTCCTTCTTTTCACTAAACTAAGCAAACCCAACTCCTGCAACTGTTCTTCATATGTTTTAGCCTCCAGCCTCATCATCTTTGTTGCTCTTTTTTCACTCTTTTCAGAGTCTATACATCTTTTTTATAATATGATAATAATATGGTGATCATAAGCAGCAAATTTTTCAACAAGAAAAGAAGTCTGGTTGCCATGACTAAACTTCTAGACAATCTACTTGGATGACTGAGAATCTTCACTGACTTCATTGGCAGAGGAAGAAACCTGGGGTTTGTGAGGGAATAGGAAAAGACAACAAGTCTAATATAAGATACAAGTTTAATATAAGAAACATTTTATAATAATCTGGAAAAATTTCCCATTTAAATTTAGTGCAACCTTACCCTGCCCTTTTCGTTTCAAAATCGTAAAAATAAAGGTGATGCATGAAATCAAACACCTTGCTATAATCAATAAGCCATATTCAAACAATGAATAAACAGGATCTATCATTTGGAGCAGATCCTGGTCTTATGAATGAGCTCCCTTTCCTAAAATCCCTTCAAAGCAGGTTTGTTTTCCTTTCTTCTATTTACATTTTTAAAAAATAAATAAATTGATTAAAATGGCTTGGAAGCAGATCAACTAAAAGAGGAATGAGAAGTAGTAAAAATGTTTTTTTTTAAATCCTGTTGCTTTCAATCTTCCTGGGATGTTTTTGTACAACTCTGAGAAATAAACAGTTAAAAACAGAACCTAAATCTTCAGACAAGAATTGATAGAAAACTCAGGTTAAAAACCCAATGGAGCCATTCCACATTGCACATCATCACTTAAACAACCACAGAGCAGGGTTTCTCAGACTTTCCCCAGGTAAGTAACTTTAGTTTTCAAAAGAAAAAGTAAGGAGGATTTTTGCCTATGTGCTAAAGGATGTTACTTCCTCTTGGGGAAATTCATAATTTAAATGCAGATGGGAAAGGAGACAGAACTGGACTTTGAACTGGGAGACAGAGAGGGATGGATAAGGAGGGAAGAGGGAGAGAGGGGGGGGAGGGAGGGAGGGAGGGAGGCGCTATACTGGCAGTGCCAGTCTGTATCGAGGTTCTCCACATCTTTGAAGAAAAATCAGAGTTAAGATAGACTGATATCTCCCAGTTTTTCTTTTTAGCTTAAAGGAATGTATTTTAAGTAATACATCATTGTTCAGTGCCCTATTCCACCATCTCAAAAGTCTACCATCTTATTCTATTATGTATGTAATCAAAGGGCTAAGATCCAAGCAAGATAAAATGACCTTCCATGACTACATTTGCTCAGCACATTGAAACACAAAGTTGTCATCCATATTTTACATACAGTATTGAGTTCTTCTGACCTAATCTGCATGGTTACTTTATAGTTCAGTATCTTGTGTGACCCCAGGCAACTGGGTCACATTAACATGGATAATAGTTTTGTATGATATACTTGTCCTTTTCTTAAGGTGGGGTAATACAATGACTAGAAAGTCAAACTAGAGCCATTCACTCATTAGGAATTTATTATCAATATTTGGCTGGCTGAGGTATCAGGCAGACTTATATTGTCACAACAGTAATTGAGAGACACTATAGCTGTGATGGCGAACCTATGGCACGTGTGCCACAGGTGGCACGAAGAACCATTTGTGCCAGCACGTGAGCTGTAGGCAAACTTACCTCACTACGCATGTGTGTGCCTCACAGCTGATTTTCAGCTAGTTTGAGGCCTTTTTCAGCCTCCCAGAGGCCTGAAAAAAGCCTCTGTAGGCTCTGCAGGGTGAATAATAGGCCTGTTTTGTCACTTCCTGTGATGAAACAGGCCTATTATTTGGCCTGCAAATCCTGCAGAGGCTTTTTTCAAGCCTCTGGGAGGCCAAAAATCAGCTGTGAGGTGCAGTGCAGGTAAGGGGATGGGGGGATTGCGCGCACATGCGCAGAGGGCATGGGTTGCCCATGCACATTGCCTTCTGGGTGCTGGCATGTGAGCACGCATGTGCAAGAGCATGCATAATTTTTGGCACAGGAGCCCAAAAAGGTTAGCCACCACTGCACTATAGCATACAGAATATAAAATAGCAGAATTGGAAGGGACTTTGGAGGTCTTCTAGTCCAACCCTCTGCTCAAACAGGTGACCCTATACCATTCCAGACAAAGGGCTGTCCAGTCTCTTTTTAATAATTTCCAGCGGTGGAGCATCCCCAACTTCTGGAAATAAAACATATTTAAATAAATCATGAATGAGGAAGAGACATAAATTTGGTAATCTAAGTTCAAATTCCAATGTACCCCCGGGTGATTTGGGGCTAATTTTTTTAAACAGCCCTTCAGATTAGTTATGAGAGTAGCATATGAAAGAAGGAGGAACATTGAATTCTACATGCTTGGCAAGCCCAGGTCAGAGAAATCTACATAAAACCACCATGTAAAACATTATTATTCTAAATGTGTGATGCATTCTCTTGAGCTAAAATGGAGTTGGCAGCATTGTAATTCAACATACTCTAGAGTTGAGACTGTTATCAAAACTTCTAAATCAGGGATGTCAAACTCAAGGCCCTCAGCCCAGATCCAGCCTATAGGGTGCTTTGATCTGGCCCACGGGGCCACCCTGGAAGCAGAAAAGGACTGCCCCGCGGTGCCTCTGCCAGAGAAAACAGAGCTTGGGGAGCCTGAGCCATCCTGAGCTCTGTTTTCAGTGGCAGAGGGCTGCAGGAAGCCACCGCGGCTGAAAACAGAGCCTCGACAAGTGATATTGAGCTGGCCAGACCCACCCTGACCATGCCCCTCTGGCGCCCTGAAATCAACACAACCTTGATGTGGCCCTCAATGAAATCAAGTTTGATACCCCTGTACTAAATAAACCAACAAATTCACTGATCCTGTTTGTTTGGTTGATTTATATAACATGCAATCATACATAATCATAGTTAGGGTTGTATATCTTTGGTCATTTGTTGACTCAGGTTGAAAGTTTGAACCCAGCCACAGTCTAGGCACTTACATGGGGAGAGTAAAAAGATGGTAAGGGCTGCATTCCTAAAGTGGAGTCCTAAATTTGTGGCACAGGTGAGGTCTAAGCCAGAAGTGATTTGGATTTTTGAGGTCTTTCTTGTTTGATCCTTTTTCACAATGGCGTCTTTTCATCTCATGTCACATTGACTTCCTTTCTTCGACCCCATGCCACCCAATATCATCCCTATGATTGTTTGCAAATGCAGAAGCACTGCTGACATGTATCAGATTCTATCATGCTTAATTACTTTTAAGCATGATTCTTCTACAGTGCTTTTGTTATCACAACTGTTGAACACAACACAGAACACTATATTCTCAATCAGGCATCTAGCTATAGGAGGTAGGTCACATGAGAACAGTCTCTGTACATAAATACTCAATAAAATATATTTCTTACAATCTTTTGACACACAATTTCCTGATCAATTCTTTCCAAATGTTCTGATCTCACATCATTTTGAGTGCTGGCATTATGCCAGGGCAATGTTCCTTCTCTGTTCATTAAAAACAGATACACACACTCAATCGAGCTACATGCATCACACAGATTTTCACAGGCCGTCACAAGAGTGTAGCTGAAGATACCCCTGCAGGCAAAATACATTTATGAAGACAAATAAAATGACAGTGCTAATTAACTAACAAAATTAAATCTAGAACATCAGAGAATATCCTTTCCTTTTAATTACACTGGACTGAGCTTTGAAAGAATACAAATTATTCATGCCGACTAGACATCTCTTTGTTGATGACAAGTAGGGGAAATGAAGAAGGCAGGATATGTGTAATAAAAATCAGATTAGGGATGGTTGAATGATGGATGAAGAAAATCTATGAGTTGTTGGTAGGGGTCCAAAGGAACTTTGACAGCACATAATCACTCAAGAATGTAGTAGAAGACATCAGGCACAGAAGACACTTACTTCAATTATCTCTGCAGATTAATTTTACGGTGTTAGATTCCTTGTTGTAGGTCTGTTTATTTGCGTATCTGGATTAGTCAAACAGAGGCAGCTTTCTGCGGACTGCCAGTTGACTGCAATTTGGCAGTTTGAATCTCACCAGGCTCAAGGTTGACTCAGCCTTCCATCCTTCCAAGATCGGTAAAATGAGAACCCAGATTGTTGGGAACGAGATGCTGACTCTGTAAACTGCTTAGAGAGGGCTATAAAGGACTGTGAAGCGGTATATAAGTGTTAAGTGCTGCTGCTTCATTCTTCCCATTCATAGAAGTGAATGGGAAACAATTGACAAACTGACATCCTAAGTGAAGTGCAAACTTTGGCTTGCAAAGCATAGGTTTTGTGTCTGAGCCATAGTTTCCTCCTATCTGTTGATGGGTGCAATCTCTGGATGTTTTAGAAATGAACCGCATTCCCTAGGAAACACGGTAGTACTTGTGGGCTTTGTCAGCTGTTCCCCCCTACTCCAGAACTCATCTAATTTTCCTGTGTCAACTTGTACTAAGCACCACATTCCTGCTCTGCTCTGGCACTCCACCACCCCCATTACCTCTATGCTCTGCCCTGCAGCTAAAGCAGCAGGTTTGACTAGATGGAGAAGAGGGGAGGACTTGCAAGGCTTCAGGAAATGAGAACATACAGGATGAAGCAGGAAGCATTCTGATTAAGCTGTAAGGAGCACCATGTTCATAATATGTGAAGGCTTTCCCACTGAAAGCAGCCTCCCAGCCTCGAAGCTAGAGAGAGAGAAAGGGCTCCATCAGTTACTCCAGATTTAAAAATAGAAGACCGTACCCAAGAAATAATTCAAAGCTTGAATGATATAATTATTTTCATGGTTATACACAAAGTATTTATCAAGCCATGATTACACTACTGCTTCTACCATGTTTTTTTATAGGTTACAAATAGATTAGGTAAAAATTCCCTTCCTCCACCTCAATTTGTGGACCCTGTTCTATTTAATTCCAGGGGAGAAGCCTCAGCTTAAGATAACTTGGTTGTGGAGAAGGAAAATCATTTTTTAAAGGAAATGGATGTGATCTTTCTAGGACTGTCAAGGTGGTTTCAGACAGCATCTGGATGGGAAATGAAGATCTTCTGAGATCTCTGATTTTCTGAGATCAAGCAACTAAAATAAGTCAAGTAACTTCTCAAGAGTGGAAATGTTATGTTTAAAATGGGAATGCAATTTTATCAGAGCTGGGGACAACTAGCTTAAGTGGCTTAGGAATTCTAGCAATTTTTCACTCAATATATTTAAATGGTCCTGAACCATTGTTTTAATGGTTTATGATTAGTACAGGGAGTCCTCCATTTACAACCATTCATTTAGTGACCCTTTGAAGTTACAACAGCACTGAAAAAAGTGACTTGTGACAATTTTTCACACTTACGACCATTGCAGCATTGTGATTTACATTCAGATGCTTGACAACTGGTTCAGATTTATGACAGTTGCGGTGTCCTGGGGTCATGTGATCCCCTTTTGTGACCTTCTTGCAAGCAAAGTCATTTCTCACAACATTTCTCACTTAGCAACATAAATTTTAGTCTCATTTGTGGTTGTAAGTCAAGGACTACCTGTGTAATCATTGCACTAAGCCTCAGCATGCTGTACTCAACATGCAGTCCCTGTAGCTTGTAGAGTGTTTCAGTTCAGCATGGAGTAGACAGGTAACCTGTACTTCTCCAGATGTTGCTGAATTGCAACTTCCAAGAAATCAGGGTTACTAATGAGAGCCTGGAAATGGTTGTTTGGCAACATCTGAGCACCAGAAATTGCCTGGCCTTATCAGGCTTGCTGAAAAGAGCTTGGCAGAATTTCCTAAATACCCAGCATGGTTTTACGATTTAAGGCTGTCTGCATATTGCATACAGCTAGGTAACACACTTATTTTTTTTCTTCTCCAAACAATTGACAGCCTTCTGTCAACGTGAAGGAGTAATTCCTTGTTTGTATTTGCTGTGTTATAAATTGACTTTTTTCTTCCACCCTTTCAGGGTTTAATGGACTCTTTGCCCTGGACTTTCTCAGCCTTAAAGCTGTTCAATGGTTGCTTGTTGACACAACTTATATGCTTGTCCTGAGAAAGTTTGGTTCTCAAGGTAACTCCTCCACCCTGGCTGTGCATATAACTCATACTCAATCAATTCTGGCTTAATTGACTAGCCATGGCTTCATGCGAGAGTGAACTAGATTATAAAACTGTTCAATGACCGTGAGATCTTGCTTTTCCATTGTTGCAGCCTTTGTTGTCAACTAGTTAACTACAGTTTGTATTTGGACAGAAACCAAATCTCTCAGTTTCGTTCTTGCAACCAAGCAACAGGAGGGAGGAGAAGAATATTAACCTGCCCAGATTAGTTTTATGCAACACTAGACCATACATTGCAGTCATTCCTCCATATGTTCCAGTCCCATTGATCCATTCAGATAGCCAGTAACTGGGAATGCTGGTCGATGGAATTGCCCCAAATATCTGAGAGATGCTAGATTCTGGTTTAGCGTCATGTCTGAATAAGGTCTACTTTTTAAACCAGGAATGAGCAGTAGTTTGCAGACAATTGCATGTTTTAAAATATAAAGGCAATGAGCGCAACACAGGGTGATATTATTGGTGATAACATGTAATCACTCATATCCAAATAACTGTTAGGAATTGGAAGGACTGGGCTAAAGGAATAATATACCTCTTTAGGCCTCCAAGTCAAGAAGAAAATGTGAACAATGATCATTTTATATTTATTCATGCACTCTGGATGCAGTTTAAATAGCCTTGTCTTAAACCCTGTTTGTTTGTAATGTAGCTATTCGAACCAACCTAGAACCAAAGAGAAATTTCCGCAGCTAGAACAATTAATCAGTGGAACAACTTGCCTCCAGAAGTTGTAGATCTTCAACACTGGATGTTGTTAAGAAGAGATTGGACAACCATTTGTTTGAAATAGTATAGGATTTCCTGCTTGAGCAGGAGGTTGGATTACAAAACCTCTGAGGTCCCCTCCAACTTTGTTAATCTGTTATTTTAAAAATTGCTGCCTTGAAAAGCTCAGGCTACATTACACAGTTTAATTCTCTCCCTTGTGATATTCACACCAACAGAAATTTCCTCCTTATGGGAGGAAAATACATCTTTGCGGACATGATTTTTTTTTTTAATCAGCTTCACAGCAGGAAAGACAAATCTTTTTCACACAGTGCTGATAATCCCGAAGTGCATAGGCATATTTTTAAGAGAACATGTAGTTCAGTCCATAACTGATAGGAAGACTCACAAAAGGAAGTTGTGTCTGTTAGACAGACAAATCCATCCTCCATGTTAACATCATTAAATTTAGTGCCTTTAAAAAAAATAGGAGAGATGGACAAGAGATTTTTCAGCCAAATATAAAACTTTATTTTCTCAAAGTCATGAAGCTTGACTTACAAAACATCAGAGTTGTGAAAGACCCAAGCAGGAAGTTATACACAATCTCTCTCATTTAACAAACTCTATAATTACAGTGAATCATTTGGACTAGAAAACTTTGATGAGCAGAAAAGATGAACAGAAAGGAAATTGGTTTTAACTGTTTTATCGCTTTAGAACTGTAAGCTGCTCAGAGTCATTTGACTGAGATGGGTAGTCATAGAAATTAAATACATAAATAAAATCCCGAAAGCTCTGAGGAATCTTTGTTTAGACTCATACCCAGAGATGTCTGCAGATACAACTGAGATCCTTGACATACTGTATATACCAACTTTTGCAATTGAGGTGCCTCTATATTGACTTCAATTCCCAGAATTCTTAGCAATATCTAGACTGGATGCAAAATCACCTACACAACTGAGGAGAAGGCTGATATATAGAACTTTATGTTTGAATCCTATTCTGTGAGTCACCATAATTCCATTTGGCTAAAATGAACCAACTATATAACTATGTTTTGTAGAACAGGG
>BLBF01000065.1:12220485-12252523 GCA_015471245.1 Laticauda colubrina | reverse complement strand
TGGGAGTTGAAGTCCACAAGTCTTAAAAGTTGCCAAGTTTGGAGACCTCTGCTCCAATGCAACGGCCCTCAAACATTTGGGCATCAGGGACCGCTTCCATGGAGCTTTTTCCCTGAATTGGAGGTCGGGGACACCTGCTCTAAGGGCTGCATAAAGGCGCACAGTCAAGTTTCTAATGGTCTGTATACTAGTGTCAGAAAGCCCCATAACTCTGACTTTAATTGCACATTGAAGGATCTTCCCATTTATCCTTCATCCACTCAAGTCTGAGGACCTTTCACCAGTGGTGGGATTCAAAACTTTATTACCAGTTCTGTGAGTGTGGCTTGGTGGGCGTGGCATGACTCAATGGGCGTGGCTTGGTGCAAATGGTAGGGGAACGATACCACAAAATCTCCATTCCCTCCCTGCCCCACCAGCCTGCTTTCCAGCTCTGTTCTCCTGTGCAGGGCAGCCAAAGAAGACCCAGCCAATCAGCTGGGACACGGGAGGCAGAGAATAGATAGGTGTGTGGCCAGTCAGAGGCAGTATTTGCTGGTTCTCTGAACTACTCAAAATTTCCGCTACCAGTTCTCGAGAACTGGTAGAGAACCTGCTGAATACCACCTCTGCTTTCACCCTTGTACTGAAATTGGGCCTGTTATTAAGTCAATACAAAATAATAATGACATTAAATTCCATGTTGGAGACCCCTATCCTGTCTCCATTCTTGGTCGGCCCCAATTCCTCTTCAAAATTGTTTCGTCCGGAAAAACGCAGATTATACAGAACAAAAATAATGAATGGCAAAAGCCTAGAATTTGTCACAGACATTTAGGCTACTAGCAGACATCAGGATAAAGAGGAAGGTGCTACTTTGACACTAGTGTGGTTGCAGATGAAGGACACCCTTCATCATCAGCTCCAAGCCAGGGACACAATGAAAGCAACCTCCTAGGTTTAATCCTCTACAGGTAGTCCTCGACTTACAACCACAATTGAGCCCAAAATTTCTGTTGTTAAGTGAGACATTTGTTAAAAGTGAGTTTTGCCCCATTTTACGAACCTTTCTTGCCACGGTGATTAAGTAAATCATTGCATTTGATAAATTAGTAATCCGATTGTTAAGTGAATCTGGCTTCCCCATCGACTATGCTTCTCAGGTTGCAAAAGGTGATGACATGACTTTGGGAAACAGCATCAGTCATAAGTATGAAACACTTGCCAAGCAGCTGAATTTTGATCACGTGATCATGGAGAGGCTACAAAGGTCGTAACTGAAAAACAGTCATAAAGACACATTTTTCAATGCCTTCGTAACTTTGAACATTGTCTAAATCAGGGGCCACCAAACTTTTGGACCTCAAGGACCACCAAACTTATAATTTTAAATCCCGCAGACCAGAGACCCTGGGAAAATCCCAAAAAGTCTGCAGGAAAATTCCTCATCCAGTTTTCCTACCAATCGATTATTCTTTATTTGGGATTGCAGGATACCATCTCCAAATCAGTTCTCAAGGGGGGGGGGAGGGAGAGAGGGAGAGACTTTTGGCTTCATTCAAAGAAAGCAGCAAGAAGCAGCAGAAGTCTTTCTTTTTCTCTCCCAAACTCTGCCAGAAATTAGTCTTTGCCGGTGCAGCCTCTTGGAGCAGGATGGCTTGCAGGGTATCAAAGACTCGTTTCTGGTGGAGTTTCGAGGAGAGAAAGAAAGACTTTTGCTGCTTACCTTGTGTGAAGACAAAAACAGAAGAAGCGGAAAGCAGCAGCCCAGTGCCCAGGCCAAGCGAGTGGGGCAAGTTCCCCCTCTTTGCCCTTCCCCCCCTCCCCTCACAATCTCTTGTTGTTTGCAATGCAAGTGACGCAAGCCTTGTATTCCAACAGGCCATGTGGGCAGCGCAACCTTGTGTTCCCGCCCAGCCTGGATTAATTGCTTTGGGGGGTCTTTTAAACTTTGGGGGTTGCTTTGGGAGTCACATTTCTCTGCAGGCCACCAAAATTTTCTCATAGACCACCAGTGGTCCCTGGTCCACTGGTTGGCGACTAGTACACTATACAGACTGTTAAGTCCAAGATGCCAGTATCGAGTCTAGCCAGGAATGAACATTCCCTGGTTCCTTTGAAAATCTGATGAAACAACTCGAGAGGCAATTGCCTGAAGAGCGGAACTGGACATACAGTTATGAGGCCACTGTCATATATTCCTGTGGAAGTTTTGTATATACTTGCATGAATTGTGCATATGTTTACTTCTGTGATATTCTCATCATATTCTAAAGAACAAGTCTAGCCAACCTATGTATCTGCTGCAGCTCATGAAGGCAGGTGCTTTTAACAAAATTTGCTAAATCAGAAAAAGTACCAACAGGCTCTTGATTTTTCACCACCATGGATCAGCTTTCTCAACCTTGGTAACTTGAAGTTGTGTGGACTTTAATTCCCATAATTCCACAACCAGGTTGCCCTAACACACATTTCCTACAATGTTATAAATACCAGTGAGATCTTGAACAATATGCCAATTTGTAAGGAATGAATTGAGGATAGCTTGCTAGGTATAGGATCAATCAAGACTATTATGAACTTGCTGGTTCACAAACATGAGTAGATAGTTCAATGGGTCCTTAGAGATTCAATGGGCAAACCACAGTTAATAAATCAGCAGCATGTTCAGTCTGAACTAGGATGTTTTAAAGTTGAAGCCCTTAAATACAATGATAGTAATACAAATACTAATTTGAAATGACAAGGGGCAGGAGAGAAAATTAATGCATTATACTCTCGAGAAGGAGAGAAGTAAATGAAGCCAATGAAGTGCACAATTTGTAAGAGAAAAACCAGGATTTGGGGAAATAGATACATTCTGCTCCATTGCATGCAGAATTATGCTGTTTTTGTTTGGGCACAGAAACAAACAAACCTACAGTTACCATATAGGCTAAAGCCCATGTCACACAGCACCAACGGATGCAAAGAGGATGTAAAACGGAGAGAAACACTTGCCATCCGTTGGTTAATGCAATGCTTCTGTTCTGTACTCACTGCGTCCGTTTTTCATACTCTGTATCCGTCCAGCATCCGTCTATTGACATTTCATCCACTCAAAAAGTTCTGAGCTGCACAAAACTTTTTGAGCTGAAAATGTATCCAACGCGTCCATTCTACATCCGCTATGCATACAGGAAACATCCGTTATACGTCCATCATCTGTTACGCGTCCGCTGTATCCGCTAGGCATCTGCTACGCATCCGCGCAACTCGCATCTGCTCCAGCGGAAAACGGACACAGGGAGGAAGCGAAACGGACGCTGAACGGACACGCAACATTAGTAGCACGGACGTAGAAAGGATGAAAGTGGATGCAGCTCGCATACAAAGCATTAAAACGGAAAAAATGTTCGTATAGGGGACGTATCTCGGATATTTAGGATGTCTGCAGGATGCCTAGAGGATGCAAAAGGACACCTAGTGGAAAACCTATATTTCCTATAAAAAGGGGGAGGAACTCACCTGGATCTCACTTTCAGTCCAGCAGCCCTGCTGTGCAGACCTCTTCAGCCTTCATCTTGCTCTTGCTCTTCCACAGCATCCAGTCATCTCCACCATGGATCGTCACACACTCCTTTTGGTAGCCACCATCATTCTACAACAGTGCAAAGCCATCTACAGGCTCTTTCACCTGTTCTATGTGAAGAAAAGGAGGCGTCCAAGAAGTGTCTGGGTCCAAAGATGGATCGCGAGAAGAGCAGAGTACGGACTGTATAACAAGCTGATGGTGGAGCTGAGGAATGAAGACCCTCGTGCATTCCAGAACTTCATGAGGATGCCTCCAGCCATGTCTGATGAAGTTGTCGAGCGGCTGAGACCCAGGTTGACCAAGCAGAGCACCAACTTCTGCCCCAGTCTGGAACCTGGGCTCAAGGTGGCACTGACTCTGTGCCACCTGGCCTCAGGGACCACGAACAGGAGCATGCAGTATGCCTGGAGGGTGCCACACAACACCGTCAGCATTGTGGTCAGAGAAGTGGTGCAGGCCATCATCGAAGAATACCTGGAGGAGCTCCTCCAGTGCCCCTCTACTGAAGAAGGCTGGAAGAAAGTTGCAGAGCAGTGGTATCAGAAGTGGAACTTCCCCCACACCATTGAAGCCATAGATGGCAAGCACGTGGCCTGCAAAGCTCCAGCCAACTCAGGGTCCACTTATCACAACTACAAGGGCTTCTTCAGCATCATCCTGTTCGCCATGGTCGATGCTGACTACAAGTTCATGTACATCAATGCTTCAGGCAATGGCTCATCTTCAGATGCCCAGGTATACGCCAGTCACCTCAAGGAGGAGCTGGAACGCAAGCTCATAATGTGCTTCCCAGATCCAGACCCCCTGCCCAATGACACACAAGATGTGCCCTACTTCATCATGGGGGATGACGCCTTGTCCCTCAGAACCTACCTCATGAAGCCATAGAGTTCAAGATACCTCACCCGTGAAGAGAGGATCTTCAACGACAGGCTGTCCAGGGCAAGGCGGGTGGTGGAGAACGCCTTTGGCATCCTGGCCAACAGGTTCCAGGTACTTCTCACCACCATGCAGCATCGCCCAGAGACCGAGGAACATCGTGGAAGCTTGCTGCATCCTGCACAGTCTCATGCGCACCCGCTACCCAGTCTTGCAGAACAGGCTCGTGGACCTCCAACAAGGCAATGGGGACATGGAGCCTGGGGAATGGAGGCAAGGGCGAAACCTGATAGACACTGAGCATGTGCAAGGCCCCAACAGAGCCTCACGTGAAGGGAAGAAGCAGCGCAACCTCCTGAAACACTGGTGCAACTCCCCAGCTGGAGCAGTGGAGTGGCAAGACAGGATGATAGATGCTTAATGGATGCTTCCTTGAGCCTGTCTCATCACACTGATGAGATTGTGCCCTGTATGTTGAGTGGCCCTACAATGAACAGGGCATTTAATAAAGAGTTTTTATGTTGAAATGTGTGGATCAATGATTACATTGTTATTGATAATAAAGGACCAAAGGTGTGGCACCTGGGAGGGTGGACCATATAGTCCCACTATGCTTGCACTGGAGGTTTATCTATCCCACAGCTATTACCCATCCCAAAGGTATCCCTGCCCATCCCACAGCTATTACCCATCCCAAAGGTATCCTTACCCATCCCACAGCTATTACCCATCCCAAAGGTATCCCTGCCCATCCCACAGCTATTACCCATCCAAAAGGTATCCCTGCCCATCCCACAGCTATCTTAACCCATCCCACAAGCATGCAAAGCTTAAACCATTTGTAAAAGTTTCCACCAAGACTTTATTGACTAAAAGAACTGAAGCAAGTGTGTGAACCAAAGATAATCTTTATTATAACAAAGTGTAAAAGAAAATGACCCAAGTGTCCCAAGCAAAGATAAAGTCATCAGGTAGCAACCCAGTCTCTGGCACTCTTCTCGGTCACTCTGAGGCGTGCCCATAGTTTCAGGGATGAAGGGTCCAGGTGCTGTGGAGGTGGCTGCTGCTGGAATGCTAGTCTGAGGCACCATTGGGGTGCCTGGCCCCGAGAGGACAACAGGGGACGGTGTGTGGAGGAAGCTCTCAGAGATCTGACTCAGTCCTGTGATGTTGAGAGCCCCTTCCTCCAAGACATGGGGTGTCAGTCCCAAGACCAATGACAGATGTTCTGAGGCCGGGCTTGGCTGTGGGGTGGAGGAAGGAGTGTAGTGGGGCTGTCTGGTCTGCAGGTGAGCAAGGTGAGGCGTGGGTGGCATCTGTGGTGTTGGTGGCATCGGTGGCACCGGTGGTGTATGATGAACCTATGCCTGGACTGGGAAGGGCTGCCTGTGCTGCTGGAGCTCCTGGTAGCCGTAGCCTTGGTAAGTGAGGGCCTGTGGAAAGCCTTAGAAGGGCAGTGACATCACCTGGGGTGGAGGAGCAGACCTGGACTGGGTGGGAGCAGGTTCAGCTGGGTCTGGAGGGTTGTGAAGAAGACCAATGATCTTGTCCTTGATCACCTGGTACTGTGATTTGGACATGTTCAGGAGGGTCTGGTTGACGTAGGTGAGGAAGGGCTTGCAGTTGGAGAATGGTATGTCAGTGTGTACCAGCTGAGAGAGGAGATCTACGCTACTTCTGATGGTGTCCCTGATCTCCAGCAGGACAGTGTGGCTCTGCCCCTCCGGTCTGGCTCTCTGCCTGCTTTCTGTGGAGGTGGAGCTGGGGGTGGATGTGGGTTGGTCTCTGGTGGCAGTGCCCTCTCCTTGCTCCCACTGTGTCAGGGGGTCCTCCACGCGCTCTGCCACGGGGAGTGCAGCTGTCAGGGGGGTCTACGTCGTGGCACACTCCACAGATACCTGCCTGGACACAGGAGCTGACTCTTGGCCAGAAGAGGACTGGCTCTCTGCGGGCTGCCTGAGAGAGAGGGTTGTCAGAGGGGCTGCTCCTCGGTGGCTCATCTCACCCTCCAAGAAGGTGCACTTGGCCATGACGTAGGTCTCTCGGTCCGTCAGCTTGACCGTGGCCTGGCCAGATTTCTTGAGGTGCAGCTTCCCGTACCAGGTGTGCATGTGCTTCCACCAGCCGAGGAGGACCTCCGAAGTATAGCCCAGGCTCTCCGCCTTCTCTCTCCAAGCAGCCTACTTTCTTTTGGTGTCTCGATGGAGTCTGTGGCCCTTCCACCATAGATACTTGTTCTCCCTCAGCCATTCCAGCACCTCATCCTCATGTTTCTCTTTGATGTAGTATTGCCTCTTCTCCCGTTCTCGCATATGCCTCTTCCTCCCTCTGGCAGGGCCATCTGGGCCCTCATCAGAGGGGCTTCGAGGTTGTAGGGGCTGCTCTACCACACCACCAGCAGCAGCAGCAGCAACAACAGTAGCTGCAAAAGCAGGACCAGCAGGACCAACAGCACCAGCAGGACCAGGATCAGCAGCAGCAGAGTAAGCACCAGCAGCACCAGCAGGACCAGCAGGACCAGGAGGACCAGAAGCAGCGCCAGCAGAGTAAGCACCAGCAGAAGCACCAGCA
Organism: Laticauda colubrina; assembly: GCA_015471245.1. Lineage (NCBI taxonomy): Eukaryota > Metazoa > Chordata > Lepidosauria > Squamata > Elapidae > Laticauda > Laticauda colubrina. The sequence continues at coordinate 12,245,520 of BLBF01000065.1, read as the reverse complement.
CCTGGAGCAGCGCCAGCAGAGCCCCCAGCACTAGGAACAGCGCCAGCAGAAGCTCCAGCACCAGAAGAGTCAGCCCGAGCAGCAGAAACCCCAGCAGAAGCAGAGTCAGGGCCAGGGGGTGGGATGGTGGCCCTGTCCTTCTTGCCAGGGCTGGCAGCAGATGGCAGAGGCTTCCTCTTTTTCCCCATGGTTGTTGGCTGGCTGGAGCTGTGTCTGGCAGCAGGTCTTTCCTCTGAATGGTGAACTTCCTGCGAGCTGCTTCCCTTTATATCCGTGGGGCTGACGCAATGCATCCTCCCTGCATGCGCAGTGAATGCTCTGCATCCGCTTCATCCGCTCGGCATCCGCTCTGCAGCCTTTCCTTCCGTTGCGCGTCCGCTTCGCTGTGCTCCCCCGGAAGCCCTGGGGATGTGCCATCCGCTTCCATCCGCTTGGCTTCCGTGGAGCATCCGCTTTACATCCTGGCTATGTCCTCTCCCCGTCTGTTCCTTTCCATTGTTGTCCACTCTGTTTATGCAAATTTGGGGCACTTTTGAGAGCGGATAACAACGGATGGAAAATTTGCTCGTCCCTGTGTCCTTTTTACATACGTTTTGCATCCGTCGGCCTATGTGATAGGCCCTTAAAACAGCAGCCTGAAGTCTGTGGCTACAGGAAATCTCTTCAATATACACCAAGTCAAGATTAAGCGGTTTCCAAGCTGCTTGATTTCCCCCGTGGCCTTTTTTTTAAAATTTGTGGATGTATGTTTGTAACTATCACAGGCAAAAGTAGGCAGGATTCCACACTGGCAGATTATATATTATTCATGTCTCTTTTCCTGTTCCATTCAGGAGGCATTCAAGGCTATTAGGCATCAGCTAAATTAAATTAAATTGAGAAGCAGAGAATACCACAAGCCTGCTGCTTGGCAGTAAAAACCTGTAAAAAGAATTTTCCCTCCCATCTCAACCCCAAAAGGTCCTTTGCCATCAATATTGCCCTGTGGGTCACATCTTGGGCATTGCTTTAGGAAAACAATGCTGCGTCAAGTTACAGAGTGCAAGGGGAAATGTCAATTTTTCCATGTAAAATCAATTTTGGATCTTGCTATATCTCTGCCTCACCCAGCTTTTATTTTTTTCACTGTTTAAAACACTGTTTAAAGCAAATGAGACACTGACCTGCTGTGACATGTCAATTCTAGTATTTTCTCGTTTTTTAAAGTGCTCCCGGGTCTTCTCAGGATACAGCAAGGGAAGCAAAAGAAACCTGCCTTTGTTTGAAAGTGAGCTCAATTGCCAAGAAAATAAGACTACACTGAATTAACAGGGATCATCCTTGGGAGCTAGAAGAAATGGCAGGAACCATCTTACTTCTTGCTTTCTGGTCAATGGCTGTTTGCATGATTGCATTTAATTTTGGTCATCACAATACAAAAGAGATGACGAGACTCTAGAAAGAGTGCAGAAAAGAGAAGCAAAGATGATTAGGAGTCTGGAGGCTAAATCATATGAACAATGACTGCAGGAACTGAGTACATATAGTCTAGTGAAGAATAGCAGTGACATGATAGCAGTCTTCCAATATTTGAGGGGCTGTCACAGAGAAGAGGGGATGGCCTATTCACTAACGCACCTGAGGGCAAAACAGATGGAAGTTTATCAAAAAATCATCCAACCTAAAACTAAGGAGAAATTTCCTGATGGTGAGAACAATTAATCAGTGGAATGGCTTGTCTCTGGAACTTGTGGGTGCTCCATCACTGGAGGCTTTTAAGAAGACACTGGACAACCATTTGTCTGAAATGGTACAGGGTTTCCTGCCTGAGCAAGAGATTGGACTAGAAGACCTCCAAGGTCTCTTCTCTTCCAATTCTCATTCTGCAATCTTACAGGTAAAGCAAATAGAAGAGAATATCTGTAGCTCAGGAATTCTTGGTGCTACCTAAGCTTGGTTGTTTGCTTGCAAATGTTACATCTTCATCGATGATGTTACCTGGTTCTATACTGAAACATCTGCAAGCAAACAATCAAGCTCAGAGGCCATTAAGAACTTTTCACAAACAAAAACTCAGATGCTCCTGTCAAACCTTCCCCCTATTTGAGGGTTTTAAAGTCTCCATTAACCCAGTTCAGAAGACAAAAGTGTTTTTTGTCACTTCTCTGTCCCCCTAGAAAAATGCCCTGACCAAAAAAGACAAATTCTCAGTAGTGCTTTCACCTTGGCTTACAGCAGTGTTTAGAATCACCTTTTATTTACAGGCTAGAGGGTGTTACTTCCCCACTTCTTCCTGAAATCATTCCTGTATTTTAAAAAAAAATAAACAAAATGTCCTAAACCAGCCTTCTCTTTTACAGCTGCTTCATCATGTTGGATTATATTTAATCTTCAAAAATGATTTTTCATGAAATGGGAAGAACTACGATTTACATCATGGTGATCCAACCGTTTTCTGGACTGGGGAAGGAATCTAAAATAATAATAAAGAGAAATAGTTGTCCATCTCTTGGGCACTTCAGTACACAGTCTCCTCAATCTTTGGGAGACAGTTCAGGTAAATACTTAGTATTCGTCTAATGTATCAGCCCTTGGAACGGACAGGCCTCGCTCCTTCAGTGCTTGCATTTTTAACTTGTCTGATTCTTGCTTCGTTTGCTGCTCTACCCGTTGAACTTCCAAGATTTCCTCTATCGAGACTTGCTGCAAAGGGGTATCACTTTCCTTTTCCAGGTCCTGCAGTAGAAAAAGAATCAATATTTCAGGGCTTGAAACTGGGAAGAAATTGCTGTTTCTTCCTTCTGAGATACAAACCATATATGCTGTGAATTTGTACAGGTATGTTCAGTGCCTCTGTTCTATACTACATTATCAAACAATTCTCAATTTTAAAAAAATCACTGAAACATACTATTTATCATACAATAAATTATAAAAATAAAATGGGTGGAGGGATGACTCAACGGTTAAAGATGCTGAGCTTGTCAGCTGGAGAGCTGACAGCCTAAGTTTGAGGCCCAAGCTCTATGCAACTGGGTGAGCTCCCATCCTTGCCTCAGCTCCTGCCCATCTAGCAGTTTGAAAGCATGAAAATTCAAGTAGATAAATAGGTATCATTTCAGTATTCTGTGCGCCTTTGGCATTTAGCCATGCTCGACACATGGCCACTGAAAATGTCTTCATTTTGGCTGGATCCACAGCCAAGAAACAGAGATGAGCACCATGCCCTAGATTCAAACACAACTGGACAGGGAAACCTTTACCTTTCTAAAGAATAAAAAACTCCTAAAAATCTATTTTTTTCTGTAACCTTATGATCTCCAGACAGATCAACCTACAAGCGCTTTTAATCCCAATTTAGGTCAGCTAATATCAATTAAGTTGTAGCAGTGTTTCTCAACCATAGGAACTTTAAGCTGTAAGAATTTCAACTCCCAGAATTCCGCTCCGAGGCCTGTGATTCTTTGAATAAAGAAAAACAAGTTGCTGACTTACAATTTCTCCCAGGAGCACAACATTCTCGCCTCTGACTACAAAGATGCCACGAGGGATGTCACCATACTTTCTGCCCACATGAATGCGTTCCACTGTTTGGTGCAAAACCAGATTTGCTGAAAGTTTAGGGAGAAGGAAAGAAACAAAGATGGAAAGAGTGATGAAATGTGTGGCTGCTTGTAAAGGAAAAGTCTGCAACCTTCCACTTTTGCGTTTCTGTGCAATGCGTTCTAAAGAGATCAGCAAATAATACTAATTAGCAAATATTTCCTCTTTGTTGTCTGGCTTTGGAAGTATTGTTTCTATTTAGCACTTATGAGACCTCTGTTTTTCTTCCAACAGGTAAGAAGTGAATCTTCACTTTATTTTAGTCATCCAACAACTCAGTGAGATAGTTTATACTCTTTAGATGTCCTTTATAGTTCTTTTAACAAACATGATGGTGTTTCATTTTCTTTTGTTATGTCCCTAAAAAGCACACTATTGTCATATATGTGGCTTATATTATATTCCCAACCAAGGAGAATATTTGTAGCTCAGGGTTGAAATTAGGGGGGCTTTTTGCTCTCTGAGCTTGGTTTTCTTGTAAACATTTCATTATCCCAACTAGATAACATCATCAGAAAACAAAAAAACAGCCAAGCTCAGAGAGCACCAAAGACCCCTCAACTTATATTGCATCACTCAAGTTTTCTTTTTGTGTGTGTGACCTGTATTTCTAAAACTTCTTCCAACTCTTTCTTTCGTCTTACTAGCATATTCTTTGTTAGTATGTTTTATCTTTATTTTCAAACCTGCTACTTTTCCATATTTTTCTATTTTTTCTGTCAATTTAGGTGCTGTTCCCAATGGGTCTTCTAATATAAATACGAGGTCATCTGCAAAAGCTTGCAATTTATACTCTTCCTTTTGGATTTTCATTCCTTTTATTTCTTTATCTTCTCTAATATTCCTATTCAACACTTCCAATGTTAACACAAACAGCAGGATAACACAGGCAGAAAGGACCATCTCAAGCTTTCAGCTCTCCAGTAACAAGGCTAAAAATGACTCCTAACTTTCTGGTAAACAGTTGTAGACAGGAAATATTGTACTTGCTTTCTAGGATACTGAAATGAAAATCAGGAAAGACTAGTGTCTGTGTTTGCACATTGCTTGAAATCAGAGTTCCCTTGACTACCATTTGTTAAATAATCCACAGTTCATACAATAAGTCACAAACAAAATAGCTTGGAGTGACATTCCATGTTCAGTCAGAATTAAATTTTCATGTGAATCCAAAAGTACACACCTTCAGCATTCAATTTTGGTGATCTGAGAACAATCCATCATTTTTTAAAGGTGTTAACAAGCTATTTACAAAAGCTTCTCAGCTTGGTTATCAGGAGCTTATAGGATCATGAAAGTAAATGTGGTCATTTACAAATAAGGTCTTAGCAAATAATGGTTCATTTGGAGAGGTGTACAATCAGACAGCATATACCATAGGTAGTCCTTGCTTAGTTACTGCCTCGTTTAGCAACTGTTTGTGTTTAAGATGCAAAAGTAACTTTACAACCAGCCTCTGCATTAATGACCTTTTCCGGTCTGTAAAGGAAAGGACAGCTGTTTCACTTCGTGAAACAGTTGCAGATCCCAACTGTCTATTTTTCTATGCTTTTCTCATTGAGTAAGTTGCCTTTCTTCAGAATTTCATATGTATAGCAAAATCAAAATCATAGTTGACATCTCTCATTTTTTCCAACAAGAAGTCTATTCTGTACAGAGGTATGCAAATCCAAACTCTATCTGGTATCTAACACAAATTTACCCTATCTGCTAACCAAAGGTGTACAGGATTTCCATACGTATAAATAAACATGCTGATAACAGAACAATGTTTCCCATTCTTTCAGCCCAAAAGGGGCTGAAACAAATCGACACCATCAGCTTCCAGGTTGGATACAGGTCGGGGGCTTGCTGCCCTATATGGCCAGCATGAAATTGCAGAATGGTAGGCATTGTTCAGGAAAAATAGTTATATCATACATATTGGATCTGAAGCCAAAAAGATTTTGCAAAGTGGAAGTGAGATGCATCCACATTTGTTGGCAGTTAAGCAGTTGTATCTTTCTCTGAGCTCATACAATATATTGCCATTAAAATGCATTTGAGCCAGGGTGGATAAAAATCGATTTTAAAAAATGATTTTTAAAATTTAAATTGGATTTTTATTTTTTTATTAAATTTATCTTAATAAAATGCTTTTGAAGTAAAGATTTATCAAAGGATAGTTTTCTATTTAAGATACATTAATAATTTAGTTTATTCAGCATGAAATGGAGCTTAATTATGTAGAATGAAGCTGTATACTCTGCAATATTGGGACTGTCAGTGAGTCAACAGCAGGTCAGAGGAGGAGCTGCTGTGGGACAGAGATGACATAATTTAAAAATTATGATTTAAAGTGACTTGATTTAAATCAAATCCACCCTGATTTGACCTATGAAGACAGCGAAAGATGAAACAAGCTACTTGAAATATACATGTCAGTGTTCCTTAACTGGTTTGATTTTCCTGGGTTTGCACAACTACTGTGTAAGCCCAGCAAAACAAAACCCGCAGATTCTATAAGGAGATCTCAATAGATGTACCATGTGTGCTGATCCCAAAACATTTTTTTCAGCATTAAATCCAAACCGCAGCATGTCAGTACAGGCTCACTTGCAATTATTTGTAGGTTTCCTTGTAAGGATGTGGTCAAATGCAACAATAATGGTATGCCTACCCAACGACTAGTGGGATTTGATTATTTGCAGACAAGCATTATTTAATAATCCCATATCTGGAGAACCTTTCAAGACTTCTGCTCCATTACCATATAGCAAATATTAACAAATAATATTAAGCAAATAATAAGGTCACAAAAATATTTGAATACCACTACTTATTTTCATTCTAGAAAATAGGCACAATATACTATTTCAGTTCTGTTCCTCTGGTCAACCCCACCAAGATTACAAACCACTATAAATTAAAGAATAAGTTAGGGAAGCCCTACAGAACATGATTTCTGAAATTCTTTTCCAAGTCCTTTGCTGATAATGCCTGTAGAAGTACAATGTCAACATTTTATTCTGTAAATGTAAACACGTATATGTTGCATCTCTGTGGGTTTTGCTCTCCATTTGTGGGGATGCTTATATAGGTAAACATAGGAAGACTCTTAAGTCCTCTGCCCATAGCAGCTTAGAATGGTCCAGTAGCAAACATTTCAACCGTTGACCAATATCACAGAGACGCACAGGAAGTCTTTTTCTTCTGCAGTCCCCTTTTTTCTAATCCATTTTCAAACTCAGTTTTTCTTTTAGCAGTTTCTCATCCTGCACCCAATTTTGTTCCATTCTATCCAGCTGTCAGACAATTATACTGCTTATAGACATACAAATAAAGAGTCCCATGCCTCTTTATATAAACTTCTTTCCAACTTTCTCCAGCACAGAAAAGAAAAAATAAAAATAGAGAAAATGGAGGACGACCTATTGGGCCTCGACCAAAGAGACCCTTCTAAATTAAATCTGAGAGTTGGGTCAATCCTGGCTCTTGTTATTTTTGTTCAAATCTTAGTATACCAGAACTAGCCTAAGCTCTAAAATAGTAGCATACAATACTGGGGATTATATGTCGCTCAGAACTAAATTGTTGAATTCTTGGTATTCTGAGCCTATTTTTCTTTTTACAGATGTTTCCCATCTGCACAAAGAAAAACAAGCTTGATAAACAATCCCCACAGCAATGCACTTCTAAGAACAGAAACTACTTTTATGATTCTTACAATCAGATTGTCCAAGTGAAGCTCTCTAAACCCAATTAGAAGCATGCCTAAGTCTTGATCTTCTGTAGCATTTGCTACCCTCTAGCGGTACAGCAGAATTCAGTAGCAAGCTGGACTTTTATGTATTCATGTACGTAAAAGCCTGAATTAACAGTGAACAGCTGAAAATCAAATTCCATAGTAAAGCAGCTGAATTTCAGTAGCAAAAAGTCAGGCCGGGTACAGATTTTAAAGGGGAGATTGCCTCTCAAAAATCACTCCTGCTTTCGAAAAGAAGTTTTATTTGCTGCTGCATTCCAGTTCTCTTCCCCCATCTCACACTAATCCAATGCTTTATTAATTGATGTTGAATACTCAGATTTCTGACCAATCTTTCTGGTCATCTGACGGTTTAGATTTTAGAATAATAATACTGCATGAAAACTAAGCTTGGGAGAACCTGGGATGATTTTTGAACCCTAGCTTTTCCCCAGAGGCCATGAAACAAAATTCTACAGGGTTATTGTGGAGCAAAAAAAAAAGAGGAATGAATTCCATGTACACTGCTTTGAATTCCTGCAGCAAAGGCAGAATAAAAAATTATTTGCTGGAAAACTTATTTTGAAGGTACCCTAAGAACCCAATAATTTATTTTGATTTTAATCCAGGAATGTCTTTGACATTTTCTTCCTTGAATCAGTTTTGATGCCAGGTCTCCATTGATGCCATTGACAAATCCTTGCAGTTTTCTTAGCAAAATTTTTGCATGTAGTTTGCCAATGCCTCTTTCCTGGGGCTAAGAGAAACCCCAACTGGCTTTGCGTCTAAGGCAGGACTAAAATTCACAGTCTCCTGATGTCTTCACATTACACCAAAGAGATTCTATATAGTTATACTCTGTCAGCAATAAGTGCTATTAAGTACATTCAAAATAAAATGTCACTTTTTTTTTCTTTTCCTCCCTGTTCTTTCCTCAATCTTTTTTTTTCTTTGAACTCCTGGCTTTGGCAAAATATTAGCTGCGTGAAGGATCATCAAAAGGTACATAAATGAAAAGAGAATGGTTTGGCATACCAAACTGATCAATGCTGCGCAAATATCCAATCAGTGTTCTGCCATCTCTAAGGAGGACCAAGTGTTTCTCTGGAGAAGGAAAAAAAGAGAGGAAAATCTCATTAATTTGCTTTTCTAGTTCTGAAAATCTATGAGCCTTGGAGTTTTGCAAAATATATTTACTGTGTTGTTTTCTATAAAAATGCTTGTCGCTTAGGTTTGCTATTTGGAATTATAAAGAATGATCAGATTCACTGTACAAGCTGAGAGGTGCAGGAATCCAATTAACCTATTTGGATTTGATTTTCATTGCTTGAATTTGCTTTTTCTTCCTCATTCGCTCTAACTTAACTGAAAACTTAGTTCACACCATTTTTAAAATGTTGGGTTTTACAGTATTAACAGTCTGCCACATTTTATGCTAATAACACACCATAAACTATGGTTTACTCAGCTCAGTGTTCAGGGGTTCTTTTACACAGTGCAGCATAAACATACCATATGGACTGCACATATGCAACATGCTAGTCTAAAAATATAACCAGCTATTTTGTGGTTCAGGTGATCATGTAAGAATATATCTAAAAATGGGGTTATCTTTTGACCAGCATTGGAAGGATGTTTGCCTTTAAAAGCCATTCAAAAATGTATCTCTGAAGGAAACTATCATGAAAACATTGCTAGAGTAAAACATGGTTGACTTATGTTTCAATGTCCCCGGTAGGTAGGAAACAAACTTAGGCTTCAACCCTCCCAACTTTTGAAAATATTCACCAGTGGCTTTGAAACTATGGGTTACAACTTAGGGTATTCTGCAAAACTCCCCAGCTGTAGCTTATCCCATGAACAATGATTTCAATTAACTTGCTCAAAGCCAAGATAAAGCCTTCACAAGCCACTTTCAAGGCAGAAAAGAGAAGAAAAAGCAGGAAGTGCCCAGGTATCCGCCACACACCCTCCAAAACAGAGAGAGCTGTCCCTGCTGCGATACGGAGCGGTCGCCAGCCGCAAATCCTTCGAACCGAAATCAGCCACAACGCAGCGCTCCATGCCTCTCTTTTTGGGAAGGGGGGGGGTCTCCCCTTTTTTACGCCCTTCGCATTCATGGCCCTCCCTCTGCCTGCTGCCGCCATGCATCTATGCGTGCATGCCAGCTAGGCTGTAGGGCAGCGGAGCTTAAATTAGTGCAGTGCCATTTCCTAAAGCAAAGGCATCTATTTGGAGGAGAGAAGTGGAAGGAAAGCTGGTTCAAAACCCGAGAAAAGGAGAAAGACCGGCTGGTTTTGCAAGGAGCCACCCGCCAGGCGCAAAGGGACGCCGTGTTGAGGCGGGGTGCCCGGCGTGCAACTCACTGTCGATATCTTGGATGAGGCTAGCCGTGCCCGGCATATAATTCATTTTTTCCCCGGACGCAGCGGAAGCTCCGCCGCCTGCATCGGCCCTGGGAGAAGCGGAACCTGCTCTTGCCCTCTCCCCGCCCGGTCCGGAAGCACAAGCTCCGGCGGGGCGGGGAGACAAAGGGGGACCCGTGCCCGGCGGCGAATTGCTGCGCATGGGAGTTCCCAGGAGTGAATCTGGCGGCGCCGGCCTCGACCCTTAAGTAGGCGGACAGGGAAGGGCGGAGGAGTCGGGAGCAGTCGCGCCCGGCTGGCTGGAGCGCAATCAAAGACGGGATCGGAAAGGGATCTCGGCTGCTCTCGCCGGTCAGGAGCTCCTACCCCCCCCTCTCGGGATTTGGGTTTCAGCGGGGTCAGTAAACCACGTGCAAACCTAATTTGCTGTGGAAAGCCTGCTATACTCAGGTCTGTCGGACATGAGAGTTCACCTAATGTGTTTTATTCAATAAACCATTATTGAGGATGCTATGATCCCAGTTCTAAAACTGATGTATGTGCAAGCTTGGAGGATCGTAACTCATCCCGAAAAATCACTGGGTGACCTTGGGATATTATTGCACATTCATTTTATCCTTTTGCTCTTATATTATTCTACTCCAAATGGTGCCTGAACTAGTTAGTCCCTACAGCTTTCTCGGCATGGTTTTCTCAAGGAGTTTGCCATTTTCTCCTTCCTTAGGGCTAAGAGAAGGACTGGCCCTAGGTCATCTAGCTGTCTTTGGGTGGGAGCTGAATTTAAACACGACATCAAACTGGCTCTATTCTATTGTTTTATATTCTTACTTTTTCAACACTACAAAAGCTAAGAATTCTTATTTAAAATAGTGTTTCATATTACATTTTTATAACCATAAATTTTAGGTATTATTTGTATCTCATAGATTTTATTATTGCTATTATTTTATTATGATTTTAATTTACAGTGGTCTACCATTGATGTAAAGATATGTACAGTATTTGTATGCTACTCATTTTAAGGATAAAATAGAAGGCAAAAAACATACTTAAATATTTGTATGCCATTTGTCCTATTGTGTTCAGCCTCAGAAAGCCTTGACTGGATGCAGCTTTCCTAACCTGTTCTCCCGCAGATACATATGTAATGGTCAAAATGGCTTCAAATACTACTGCAAACTCGGTTAATTGAAAACCTGCTGAATGTCCTTAACATGTACAGTAAAGACAATCTATATTTTAAACCTATTTAAAAGAAAATGATATAAAAATATTCCTGGGCATAAAATCCCCGTTCAAAATTCTCTTTCAAGTGCCTGGATAGTTAACACAACCTATTCAATATTATTGAATTTGTTTTGTCACCAATCTTGTTTTGATGGGGACTCTCCATTGGCCTTCCAAATTTGTTATTTGTGGGATAAACCATGCTCAACCCATGACAATATTCCTCTTCCGAAGTAAAGTTTGAAGGCAAATCCTGCTATGTAAAATAAATAACAAATGACAAAAGGGGGGAGGGGAATTTCTCATCTGGATTCTGAATAAAATCGTAATTCCTCTTTTTTGTCCCGGCGCTTTAAGTTAATTGAAAGTTTCTTCTAAATCAGACTAGCTGATTGGACAACATTCCCGGTGACGTTGGAGAGTGGTCCCCACTTATTGACGTCAGCAGCAGCGTTTGTTTCTTTAGCAAAACCCGATCGCTTTCCCCACATCCGGGAATATCGCAAGCAGCCAATCGAAGGCGAAGAGTTGTGTTGATCGTTGTGATTGGTCGCTTGGTGAACAGGCGCACTGCTTTACAAGGGGGAAATAAATACCAATTGAGAGTCCGTAATGGCGGCGGCGTTGAGGAGGTTACGCGGGACAGAAGTGGAACGAGTTCGGCCTGAACCGGAGCCTCCCCCACCGTTGTGGGGCATGGCACCATTTAGGTGTGCCCAGCACCGCAGCAGCGGGCAGAGCGCGGTTCAGGGCGGCTCCCAGGTAACGGCCCAGTCCATACCCTATTTTTTCTCTCATATATTAAGGCTATATGACGTAATTGACCCCCCCAGGCCACCGTCTGCGTCTCCTTTGCTCTTCCCCTTCCCCCGAAGTGCTGCCACGTGCTCTGTCCAGTCTTGTTGCGTCTACTCTGAGAAGGAAGTGAAACGAAGCCAATTCTGTTTTGTCCCCTTGTTGTTCCTTCCCTTCTCGTTTGTTTTAATGATTGCTTAGCTGACTCTTGTCTGATGCATTCCTCCAAGTGCACGCCTGCCAGAGCTGAGCCATAACAAAAACCTTCCCTTGGTTCGGCTAAGTCAGAAAAAGAGGGGAGGGGGGGAGCCTTGGATGGATTAGAAGTTGAAAAGATGGTAAGACCTGTATGAAAAATCCTCTTCTTGTTCCTATCTAGAAATCTTTATCCTTGTCTCTCCCCAGGAAAATCGTATAGACTTTAATTCTCGAAAAGGAGCCCAGAGACTCAGGAAATGTTCTTGGTGATTGCTTTTTCCTATATTGGAAAAAGACTTGCTGGCGAACATAACATGGAAGGGAGGGACTACTGCATAAATCTGGGGAAAACATAAAGCAAGTCTGTTTTGTTTGATCTTTTCTTTTGGGGCTGTGTACAGCTCCAGGCTCTCAACAATTCTGTGTCATGAAGGTAGGTTCTAAGAAATTGTTTATATGTCTTAAAATGTTGTGTTTGTATTCCTAGAAGGTTCTTTCATTGATCATTACATGGCAAATACAGCTTATTTTCAAAGCTTGGATGGGATTAGCTGGCTCTTAGCTGCTTTTGAAGGTTTGTTTTGTTTTGGAACTTGATTCACAGTTGTCAAAATGTTGAAGCAGATTCAAAGAGTTGCTTTTTTTTTTTAAGTAATTCATCGTGGAATTGTATTGTGTAGAAGATGCTGTTTTGAAACACCTGTTTTTAGTTTATTGTACCCTAGTTTTTTCACATCTTAAAAATTGAGATTGTAACAATAAAGGATTTATAAAAGTTGTAAAGATTCTGAATGAAGATCAAAGAAATCCTAAATTTAAACTGAATAATTTCCTAATATACTTTAACACTTAGAAAATTCTTAACAAGCAATGGTTATGATCTGAATTCCTTTTTATTTCTTGGGAGATTAGTTTTAGTACAAACATTTGGCATTGCGGAGAGGAGGCGTGCTTACAAAATTTAGACAAGTAGAGATGAGATAGCCTTAAGCATCAGTTAGTGAAATGAGTGAATGTATGTAGAGCAATACAATGTTATTACTATAAGACACCTTATTTTAATGTTGGAATAGAAATAACTAATGTGTTTTAAAACTCACTAATGTTTTAATTCACTAATTATTAACTTCCTGTTCTGGAAAAATATTGTAGTTTTTGGAATTTTAAGAAATTAAATATCTCCAGTTAAACCACATTGAGGACAGATGACAAACTATTTATACTTGCATTCTATAAATTCTTGGACAGTTTGATAGGCTGTGAATAATAGAATTCTTTATAAGAGTATCAGGCAAAAATTTTTAATTAGTTCGTTTGCTGAAGAGAGATTTAAGATAAAGCTTGCTTTTTGTTTGTCAGTCCTGGCAGCCATTCAGTAAATAGTCTGTAAGTGTAAAAGAAAAGGTGTTCCCCAGATGATTATTAAATTAAACATACATAGGCTTACCAATGTTATTTTAGTGCATCACAAATATCAGCAGATATTAAAAATGTAAAAACAATTATTTCAAATTGTGTTTTGATACCACTTAAATTAATAGCTCAATCAGTGAAATAGGTCCTGAAAGACTCTAATATTTTACTACTGATGGTTAAAATTGCCAGTGCAAAATATCTAAGTTTAAGCAATTCATTAAGGAGTCTCATAAATTGTATTGGTTAAAGAGAAATGGATAGTAGCTGAGACTATTTTCCTTGAGAAATGGAGGATGGTATTTTTATGATCTTTGTATCTACTTATAATACTTGATATTTCATGGAGCACCTTAACTTTTCCATTTTTAAAAAATACAGCTCAGTCTCAAAATCTATAAGAGTAAATGGACATCCACAAGAGTTTATGCAACGGTAATTTGATTGGTCTTTCAGATGCCACTCGGATTTTTTTAGAGGATTTAGTGTTACTGTCGGACTCACTGTTATATAATTGAAATAAAATTAAAAATATAGTATGAGTGAGTTATTTGAATCTTAAATAAATTTTAGATTATTGTACTCTGGGGTGTGCCTAAACATTTTAAGTTTGTGTTTAGGTATTATTGGGTTACATATTGATTATTCTGATCCTTATTTATAGCTCTTATCATTTGAAGATTACAGATTTTCTGGTCATTGCTTGGAAGAAACCATTACTATATATCCACTAATTCCAGATCATTCCTATTAGATATAATATCCTTCCATGAATGTAATATGTAGCCATTTACCTAACACCACAAGAGTTTCCAATTCTTTATGTATGGTAAAGATGACACAACAAATGAGCTAAGCTTTAAGGTGTTGCAAAGCATTTCAGAAATGTAATACTAGAAGTATTGTAGCACAGAGTACTTCATGCACCTGCTCTGATCCTCTCACTCACCTGCCTCCCAGGATTTGATTTTTGCAGATAAAATTTAGATTTGTTATTAATCATAGCTGTGTGTTCATATAAATATAAATTGCATTATGAAAAAGGAAGCTCCTGCTCTTTCCATTTCCTGATACAACCTTGAAAAGATTGGAAGTCTTCTACAGTGTGCTTATCCTATTTTTGCCAGTGGTTATGAGTGTTAATGTGTCAATAAAACAAGACTTCCTTGCCTGTCTGCCAGTCACCACTTAAAACATAAACACACACACAGAGAGAGAGAGAGAGAGAGAGAGAGAGAGAGAGAGAGAGAGAGAGATTTCCCCCAAAATATTGGCTACCCTGAAAATACAGCCTACCCTGAAAATAAGTTTCAGCCTGGTTTTTGACATGCACACCTCATATCAACCCAAAAATAAGCCCTAGTGAAGGAGATGGGCGTGGCCAGTATAGGAGGCGGTGAGTGTGTATGGGCCAATTATATCTGGTAGCAGCAGCCCATGCAGCACAAGTGAGTTGAGTACTTGTGCAAGCAGCAGGCGGAAGCAGAGGCAGGGAATCTGGACGCACTGGACAGTCTGCAAGGAAGCCGAGTGGCTCTGCCTCCACTTACTGGTGCCTCTGCGCAAAGACAAGCCTCCCACAATCCCTGGCCCATAGATTCTCAGCTTTCCTGTGGCCAAGCAGCACATCCAGATCCCCTGCCCCCTCCCCCACATCTCTGCCTCTGCTGTTTGGACAGTCAACTCACCTGCGCTGAAGAGCCTGTGGAGCCCGAGAGCGTGCCAACCAAGGGGCTGCTGGGTGGCTGGAATTCTGGAATACAGGGATGGTAAACTACCCTGTGAAGTTAAAAAACCAGTTGGCTCAAACAAGAGGCTAACCATTTTTATAATGTAGCCAAGAAAGCTGCATCAGTAGTCCCACACAGTCACCAAGAGTTGATCAAGTCAGCCATTACTTTTTAGAGGCTCCTCTGCTACAAGGATCTTTTTATAACAGAAATCACACATGTTGCTACAAGAAGACTGCTGAATTTAGCTTGGTAGCTATGGATTGGCAAGAAGATTTTCCAGCAACATTCTGTTGAACTTCCTACTGATGGTCTGACATTCAGCTTGAATGCAAAAGTTAGATGACTGTATATGCTATTCTAGAAATATTCTAGGTGAGCCTAATCACTTACAGAAATTAAATGTATTGGTTCTTCCTATAGGAACAGCCTCCTTATCCCGGGTATGCCCCCAACTACTGGAATTCATCTTCAAGAGCTTCCTATTCAAATCCATATCCTATTGGATCAGAGCTTCAAGGCCAGGTAGAGTAACAGGAATAACATACTGCATTTTGTCTGGACATGGCTTCTTGTAGAATAATTAAGCTTCCTGTTTGAGAGTTGGTAATATATAACATGATCTTAAACAGATCAAATAAAGTAATGTAGCATACAAATTTTCAGAGGTTTTCTGCTCTAATATTTTGTGTAAGAATTTAGATGTCACCTGGGCACAAAACTTAAGCACCTGAAATTTTGCCCTAAATGATGGTTTATAAAATCTGTCTCAAATTGTTTATTAGCCTGTCATCAATGTTCACAGGACTTCTTGTTTTATGTAAATAGTTTATATAGAAGTATCAGTGATTTTAATATCTTATCCAACTGGGTCATTTTGTTTTATTGTTAGCAGAACCAAGCAAACAGGAATAAATGTAACAGTTTCTTTTGCTATGAAATCCTTGGTGCTTTCTGAGCTTGGTTGTTTGCTTGCAAACATTTAATTACCCAATTGGTAACATCAGTGCAAGTGAGTGTGGGATTTGGTCTCTTTTTATGTATAGTAGTGTCTCTTCTGGCAACGTGGGGGTGTGGTTTTTCTCAGTGATAATTTCTTGGTTAGGGTATTGTTCTCTGCTTGATTGTTTGGCTAGTGTTAATCTCTGCTTATCTGGGTGTTGACTGTTGGCTGTGAATATGTTCTGGTCTTTTTGCTTCCTTCTTAGCTTTTTTACAAGCAATATTCTATATTGTCCTTAACTAAAAGTTGCAAGAACCAAAAAATCTTAATAGCATTTTGTTCACTGAGGTTGTTTCAGCATATAACTCTGGAACTATCTTTGAATAAGGTATTGATATCCTAATTAATTCTTGTCTTTAAGCTAGGCTAGCCATTTCAAATAGCTTCTCTTTTTGTCCTCCAGGGAATTGATTCTTCCTACGCAAATGGTGCCTATGGATCTTCATATCCAGCTCCTGGGGCAGGGCCGCCATACCCAAATCTCCCACAGTCAAACACATACTATTCTTCAGAGCATTCTCCTGCCACTTATTCCACAGATACTTCTAGCATATATAGAACTCCATCACTGGCATCAAACTGGAATTACCCTCCTCCAGACTGTCCAGCTGAAGGTTCCATGGTGAGGAGGCAGGTAGCAGGTTACTCCCCTCTACAAGTAAATATCTAATATGAATCATCATTGCGTATATGTATATTTGGTCATCTTAAGACAACAAACATACTTAATCTTCCTGCCTCTTAGTCTCACCCTAACAACAAACCTATAAGGTGGGTTGGTTGTAAAGAGTGGCTGGCACAATGTCACCATCCAGCTTTCATGCTTAAGGGAGACCTGGCACTTGCCTCTTCTAGGCCATAATATTTTGTCTGTTTCAATTGCTGCCCTTCTTTCTTCTTTTTAAGTGGCAGACATAAAAACAGGAAATGAAAAAGAGCATTCAGATACTGAAAGAAGGGGAGATCACACATGGTATTATGAAGCATCTACTCTAAAGTGCTGGCATGTGTCTTGATCATGAAAATGAGGAAATGGGGGAGGGCAAACCATTGTTTACTCAGTTGTATTACACTCTGCATGGATGGACCATAATCAGATGTGCCCATCAGAAAAGGGCCCAGTCCCTTGAAGCATGAACAGGAATGTTGTTTTTCTGTTAGCACCATGGAAATACTGCTACCAGAAATGTCTTAATGTGATGTATTTAAGTGTAAATGTAATTAAGTGATGAGTTTTCCTGAGATGATTAAAGAAACAGTGTCTCTGTATCCCCCTTTTCCTACAGGGCCCAGCTTTTCCGCTCCCACCCTATCCCTATGGAGATTGCAATCCTAACATTCCACAGCAGAGGCCATCCCCTCCTCAACCAGGACTTCAAGATGCCAGTTGGCAAACACCTGGCACTTATGGAATGCAGCCTCCCTATGGTTGGCCCCCTCCCCCAACAGGACAAGGAAATCCGTATGTTGCAGAATCTTGGCCTAGCAGTGATGTGTCTACTCTACACCCCCCAAATAACAATCCTAAGGTATGTCTTTGAAATACACAAGGGGTTGGTGCATTATTTATTCAAGATCAGAAACTCCATTTTCATCTGCTTTAGGATTTGTGCCCTACATCATAGGAAGAATCCCATTGGATACAGTATCTTTCTAACTCCCTTGAAGCAAAATCCAAAATTTTAAAATGGTGCTTTGTTACCAGCTGTTTGATAAATACCTATTTTGGGACAGTTTTATTTAAAAATCCTGAATGTTGTAATGCTAATTCATAGTTTAGCTGTACTTATCTTTTAATGCAAAATATTAAAGAATATGCTAAAAATTTAGGGTTGTGTCTTCAAAATACCATAGAATTGAAACTGGTTGAAACACTATCACTCTAAATAAATTATTTAGTAATTTAATTTAAAATAAACATGTCAAAGTGTCACTAACTTGCAATAAAAAACCTCAAAATCAAGACAGTTTTGTGCAAAAATACTGATTACAAGAAAGTGATGTAATTTTTTTCTAATACATATTGTGAGTTCTGTACTAATAATGTCACTAACATACAGTAGGAAATTAATATAAAAAAGAATGAAAGTGTTTGGAGGGTAAAGGACTAGAGTTAAGGTAACACTTATTAAACATAAAAATATCCTGGTTTATTTTCAGTTTTCAGTCTGAGAAACAAAGTATGAGTTTATATTAGGTATATTATCTGAAATAAGTTTGATTTAATAAGAAATTTGCAGACCCAGGCTTTAAATGTTAAAAAAAAATGGAGTAGTACAGCATTATACTTTTTAATTATTATTATTTACAGTGAGTAAAATGAAGACCCAAATTGTTGGGGACAATATGCTGACTTTATAAACCGCTTAGAGAGGGTTGTAAAGCACTATAAAGCGGTATATAAGTCTAACTGCTATTGCTATTATAGTACATCTCGAGGAGATTTGTATAGATGCAAAATGGCAGAGGGAAATAACTATTTAAAAAAGCAAGGTGATTAATATTCAACAAGTATTGATATAGAAACATTTTGCCAAGAGCATTTGGGTAAATCTGGAGAAATCTTGTTCGGTCATAGTTGAAATGTTTTGATATTGCAGAAATTGGTAACAATGAAATAAAGTTTTAAAAAGAAACCTAGTAGTAAAAGTAATTGGAGATGCTCATTTTGAAACTTACAAGTCTTCAGTGTAGTAGCTGTTGAGTTTACACATATGTATGTGAGGAAGGAAGTACTTAGTCCAGTGAGCTATTACATTCTTGTTTTTGCTTACTGTGTTATAGAACCCATGAGAAGGTCACCTAGGTTTTAGGCTATTGGATCATGGCACATTGTGATGTCATTCTGACAGGTTCAAAGGTCAGGTCCTATCCATAGTGGCCTTCAGGACTAGAACCTTTTTGCACTGACATCTTGAGCATGCAGGTCTTACAAATATGCAGAGAAACACGCTGGCAATATTGGCCATCTACGGATCTGCTTTCACAACATTTTCGAGACAGGATGGGGGGAAATGGAATTGATAAGAGTTGTTGAAATTGCTTTTTTTCTGCTTTAGGACTCTTTTAGCCAAATGGATCAAGGAATTAACCAACATGGTTATCTTCCTGAAGCCAATAATTTGCCTTCTAGGACCACGAATGACTACAATCCAACACAACTTACTGTTAAGCCACCTGCTTCCAACCCCAAAGTGCAGTATAGTGCACAGCCCCAGCTGTATGATAATGTGCATAAGAAACCATCCATGATTAACAGTGGATCAGCTTCTAAAATAAACATACAGCCTCCAACTAATGTGCTGCCTGGAATACAGAAGATCGCACAAGTTATGGAGGGAATTGAACTGTTGGAAGAAGAAGTGGATGAATTTGTAGGTAAAAAGACAGATAAGGACTACTGGTTGCTGGAAGAAATGCTGACCAAGAAGTTGTTGGAACTGGACTCAGTAGAGACAGGTGGTCAGGACAATGTGCGCCAGGCAAGGAAAGAGGCAGTTCATAGAATCCAAGCTGTACTGGAAGAACTGGAAAGGAAGGGTCTTTAATGTGAATGACAGTGTTAAAATCCAGTCCTGAAATTATTATAGGTCTCTGGCTTTTCTCTTGACCTCCAAAGCAATAAGTGGGGATGTGCATTTTGACTTTAGGAAATCAAGCATGGTAAGTTTGATCTGATTTAACAGATGGGTGAGATCTGGAATCTAGTTTAGTATGGTGGTTATCCTATTCAATGAGTAAGAAGGGATGAAATGCTGACCCTTGTTCTAAGGGTTTCATTGCATAGTTTTACCAGCTACAAGAGAGAAATGATTTGGCGAAAAGAGATTGGGATTTACATCTCAGAAAATCTCCTGGACCATCAAGGATTTCAGCAAGTTACTTGTCATATTTGAAAGGTAGAAAAAAATGTTTTAAGTTGCAATGCAGCACCAGTAAAGCCATGAGTAAAGCTCTTTAGCTAATTTTTCCTGTACATTATTTATAGATTCTTCCTGATCATCATGTAAATTGTGTAATATCTTTTGGGATATAATATATTCAAGTGCAACCATGCTGATAAGCCATGTGTATCACTAAGGCAACCAAACAGGCATTTTTCATGTTATTTCTCCCTCATCCCTTTTGCAAATATCCACATTTTTAAAAAAAATGGGATAAGAAAAAGGAACCTAGAAGATGCTTGAATTGCTGGCACTTTTAACTAATAAACTGATTCTGAGGATTTGGATCAGGAGAATTTGGTGATAAATACTTAGTTGTGACATAGACTTTATGTATTACAGTTGCTTATATTCTGGTTTAATCTGCTACAGCTGATTTGAAATAATCAGTCCCCATACCTGTGGAGGTCAGGTAAGGATATTATCATGTATCATCAGCTCTTCACAGTGTGTCCCTGATTCAAAAAGGCAAGAAAAACATCTTTTGATGTTTTAAAAAACAGGTATTTATTGTAAGAGGTGTTTTTTTTTAAAAGAACACTGTGTCAAATAGCTAAAATAATAAAATAAATGTTAGAAGTGTTCTAGTAAGAACTTTGTACAATACATATAAAAGACTTGTATACCACTTTGGAAGTCTTTCTGGTTGAAAAGCAGGATATAACTGCTTTTAAAGAAAATTGTACATAATGATACAGAAAATATATAAATATGGTATTGTAGTTCCTGGTTTCTTGTGCCCCAGTGCTCTGAATATCAGCAGCAAGAAAAATACGTGATTTGGCTGTAACATTAGCTATTAATTTTCCTTCCTTAAATTTTAAAAGCCTAGATGATACTGTTTGTTGCAATGAACTCAAACTCCCAACTGTTATATTAGCTGGTAGGTTTTTAAAATATTGCATGGCCTTTTTCTGCTGTAAATCTGAAGTGTTTATAAACTTTATAAAATCAGGATGGCAATATGCTATAAAGATAATATTCAGCAACGAATAAAAGAACAGATCAGCCAAATTAAAAAGATCTGTGCAACAATTCTATTGTGAAAGTATTGGATAAGAAAACCACAGGAATATGCAGTTTTCTCCATGGTAGGAAAGAAACATTCACAGAAAAACCATGTTCACTTTTCATATTTTTACTTGTTTTAAAGAGTCAGTAGTACTATTTATATGGAAAGCCTTTTTATTGCATAAGGAGAACAAAAAACATACCTCACTTAATTTGTGTGATGATTGTAGTTAGGTTTGTTCTTGTTCTCAACTTATCTAAAGAAATTCCTGTTAAATTTTGTTCTGTAATTATTTGAATCAGTTCCAGGGTACAGTCTCGGGCTTTCATGTGAAATTAAAAAACAAGTGGGAAAACAATATAAAACTAGAGATGGGAGAACTGTGGTTGATTTAAGTTTGCAATGTTAGATTGTGTGTATTTTTTACTAAAACCCCCACAATGCGGGACCAGGAAGAACAATAATCCAAAGTAGTTTGGAATCTGGCATTTTCTTTCAGCCAAACCTGCTTAACAGCATTGTTGGGATAAATTATGGAAGTGTGGTTGAATGTAGTTTGGAGCCTTAGGAGGGAGGGGCTGCTTTGCTGAGGGTAAAAAACAACATCTGGTAGGCAGGAAAAGAGCAAGGACAGACACGCCCCCCCCCCCCCCCCCCAACAGTTCACAGAATATATTTGTAGTTATGCAGATAGTAGTAGTAGTCTGGCAAGATTGATGTCAGGCTGCACAAAAACAAGAATGATGACTTACTTCTGAACAGCTTCTTTATTGTTTGCCTACAGACAGAATTTTGCCAGACTAAAATGACTATTTGCATAACTATAAATATACTCTATGAACTGCAAGGGAGAGTCCTCTTCTTTCCTACCAGATATTTCAAGCTCCACTGCTTGCTTTCCCACTGAGATAGTCCCTCCCTCCTGGACTCCAGACTATGTTCAGTCATAGAAACAATAAAGATGGTAGATAAGTAATGTATGTTTCATATCTTACATCACTTTGCAGCTGAATACTGTCTGAAGGAAACTGAACTTTTGACTTTCTACTGCAAAATAATGAATGAACTGTCTTGAATGACAGTTTTTTTTGCATCTTAATGTTTTAAACAGTTTAATTAGATTTGTTTTTAAACAAACAATGTCAGTTGCTCAGAAATTAATCTAAGATCAAGGCATAGTTCTTGATCTCTTTCCCTATTTTGTGGTTGCTAGAGGTAAGTGGAACACATATCTTATACTTCCATTTTTAAGACAATGTGTTCTCAATTACTGCCATTCTTAATCCCCATCAAAGGGTGCATGTAATGACAAGTAATTATGGCTTATTTGTGGAGTGTTTTTGCTAGCAAAATGCAGTGTCTGTCACATAGAATTTTTTCAATGAAATGATTACCTTGATTTACAAACCTCTTGTTCTTTTGTTTTTTGTGATCTTCCCCCTGGCACAAGGATCAATCCATACAATCCATACAAACTCCCTCTGCCAGTTGGCAGTTTAACCGATATAATTTCTGAGAATGTCTTGTTGTGTTTGGGAAACCAATGGAGAATCTAAGAATTTATAGTGCAACCTATTTGAAAGAAAGTATCGTCTGATATGTATGTACAACATTAATTGGGCTATGCACTCTAGTTTTCTGACTGGAGGCTGGGTCTGGAGGCTACATGCAGCACCCTGATGTCTCATCCCATATATAAAACTGTGGCCTGTGGGCTATGGATTTAAGAGGCTAAGAAAGCTTTACATTTAAAATCTCGTGCATATTAGCACTGCAGCAGATTTTTATTGATTTCATGATCAGAGTACTTCAAAAACACGCAGCTCCTGTCATGTTTTGGTCCTTTCAGATACATTCACCAATACTGTATACTGTATACTTTGACAACATTTAGACTTTTTGAGAAACTTGGCATAAAGGTCCCGGGTGGAGAGTTGCTCTAAAGTTGCAGCGATGACTCCATTTAAAATACTTCACTGCTTTCTGAGCTCAGTAAAAATGTTTCCTTTTCTCACTTGCTATATTTTATATATGGAGTAATTTTTGGTTTTTTAATTCTGAAAAATCCTCTCCTTTTTTGTATTCATAATTTAAACAACAGAATGTTTCAATAGGTAATGCTTGCACACAAGCATTAACACATACTGGTAATTGAGAAATTTAGTAAAAATGTGTGACATGAAAGGAATATTTGTGATTGCTGAAATTTGGTTCTCTGATTAGCTTGTTCTTCATCTCACTAGCAAGACAATGCAAAAACCTGGTTTGTAATTGATGTGCTTTAGCATATTTAATAACAGCTAGCCCTCGACTTACATCATTTAACAATTGTTCAAAGTTGCACTGAAAAAAATGACTTATGACCACTCCTTGCACTTTAGACCATTTCAGTGTTGCATGGGTTACATTATCAACATTTGGAGGCTTGGCAACAGGCATGTATTTATGACAGTTGCAGAGTCATGTGATCTGCATTTGCATCCTTCTTAGGATGCTTCTGACAAGCAGAGTCAGTGGAGGAAGCTGAATTTGCTTAAAGACACTGGGATTAACCACAACAAAAAATGGGTTTTAGACATAGTTCACTTAACAACTATATTGCTTGGTGATGAACATTCAGGTTCCAGGATGGTACAGTAGTAAAGTAATCTGTACCTGTGAGGGAACTATCTGTACCTATGAGGGACTATCTGTACCTGTGAGGGAAATGTTGAAATTTGGATTACGTTATAAGATTAGCATTTATTAATTATGTTGTAGTGGAAGTACCGGCCCAAAGCTGGGCTGCTTAATTGGAATGGAAATTGCTACAAAATACCAATACAGTAGGCTAATTTGGGATGTCAGACCATTTCCAAATTGCCTCCTGGATAAATGTACTCAGGGTATTATCTGAAATGGAGTTTTGTTTTAGGAGTCATAACTTTATACAGATTGTCCTCAACTTACAACATTTCATCTAGTCACTGCTGAAAGTTACAGCGGCACTGAAAAGAGTGACTTATGACAGTTTTTCACACTGATGACTGCTGCAACATCCCCATGGTCACGTGATCAAAATGTGGATGCTTCACAGCCGATTCATATTTATGACAGCTGGAGTGTCTCAGTGTCACGTGATCACCTTTTGCGACATTAAAAAGCAAAGTCAATAGGGTAACTAGATTCGCTGAGCAACTGTGTTACTAACTTAAACAACTGCAGTGGTTTGCTGTGGCAAGAAAGGTCATAAAATGGGGCAAATTCACTTAACTAATGTTTCACTTAGCAACAAATGGACTCAATTATGGTTGTAAATCGAGGACTATCCATATATAATGTCATAACAGTAATGTGATGTGGGGATGTGGTGAAAAGGCCATCTATTCATTCATTGGTTGCTAGTCTTCAGCTTTATAAGTAAACCCTGAAGGGCGCTAACTGCATCAAGTCTAAGCCCATAGATTTATACCCATGTTACAAAGGTGTGGCTATTTATCTCCAGGCTGTAGCAAGTGGAAGATGCTGTTTCTACTTCATACACCATGCCATACCTGGAGATGTGAGGTGAATTGATGCAAGGTGTTTTCCCTAACACTACTGCTCACGGACCTTGCCATTCAATTAATCTGCAAGAAGTGAACATAATCTTGATTAAAAGCCATGCTGTGGATCTTTTGGACACTAATGCTGGTGAATGACAAAATGTGGCATTGCACGCAGAGCCTAGCACCCTGGGGATGTTTCCATAAAACTGTGGTCCAGTATATTTCTATAACCTGAATGGTGAAGCTAACCTAGATGCTGTAGAACTGCAGCTCCTGGCAGGCACCATCATTACATAATTCTGAACAGCGCTGGAGCAATGATGCATTTGAGGGACATTTGAAGGACACCAGATAAAAGAAGTCTGCCTTCAATTCCTCTTTAGAGATCGGTAAACATGATGCAGTAATTATGGTGCTAGACAAGAAGGGTTCAGTTCCACCACTGGACACAGAAGCTCACTGGGTGATGTTAATCTCATTGACACTTCACATTCAGACCTACTTCACAAGTAAT
>BLBF01000065.1:12142250-12220475 GCA_015471245.1 Laticauda colubrina | reverse complement strand
ACAAGTAATATAGAGCAACATACAATATACATTGGATTAAGAATAAAACCAACCATTGTTGTCCTTACCAAATGACTCCAACTTGGAATTAACACTGAAAATTACTTTGCTTTGAAAACTGGATTAAAATTTCCAAAACGTGGCTGGAATATTAATCTTTCACTTTTGATATTTGTTTGTAGTCTCTGTTGGCAATTCTTTTCTTCAATGCAATCTGTATCTTCATCTTAGGGGAGCTATCTATGTAAGCCCAGCAGAGAAGACTAGGAGGAACTTTAAGACTTTGGATGTAAATGGTTTTACGGTTCTCTCTTTTCAGATAATACTGTGTATTTACGGTCATTAAAAATGATAACCCATCCCTGGGGCGTATGACTTAGATTTCAGTCTCAAAGTCCTGCCCTGATGTCATAAGTGTTAGTCAGAAAAACTACTGAGGGGTAAATTAAACTGCTGAAAGGCTGGCAATATTTGATTTTTCATTCTTTATAACCCTTACATAGAAGTTACAGATGGTGGAGAAAGATAATTACAGTTAATTCTGCTTTCTAATCAAAGGGATTCTACTTCTCTTTATGCTGCCAGTAAAACAAGATTCAAGCTGCCTAATCCCATCCCTCAATATTACTATACTTGAACAATATTGAATAAGGATGGGTAGATATCAGTTTATTTTGTTTCAATCTAAATTTCTATCTTAGAATTTTAATTTCTGTCTTAATGTCTAGACAGTTTTGTGGATTTTTTTAATTCTATGTATAGCTTTTAGTGATATGAATAGAGTTATATTCTGTATTCTGCTAGCTTGTGTTTTGTTTGGTCTTTTTACTTTTAAACAGTTTGTTAATTGTTTTGCTCTATACTTGTCTTTGACTGAAATAAAGTTTGAGTTTCTGGAAAAGGTCTGTCTTGGAAGACCATCTTCAATACCTTGTTTATACCTACAAGGGGATCCTTTCAATATGTCAGCATATTAGACATATTGCATGTTATAAATATGTGTATGGATCATCACATATTGACACCTTTTAATGTAATACTTGATCAATTTCTACATTTTGATGTCATTTACTGCTTTTAACTGTAAGGTGTATAAATGCCAAAGATGTACATCAGCTATAACCATTTGCCTGCAGTAATAAGCTGCTTACAAGTGTCTGTCAAGCTGTCATTCTGTTGTCATCCAGACTTCATTCTCCATTATCCCCAACCAATATGGGCAGAATAAGCATTGTTCTCCAAGAGCACCAAACTACATTCTCCTGCTCTAGGTAACACATAATTCAGATTAGCTCTTAGTTGTCAGGTTAAACAAGATCTAGCATAACCAGTGTTTTTGGATCCTGGGCCAGGAGAAACAATTCCAATTTTTAGAAGTGTTGCTCTTACAGCCAATTAAGTACTGTACAACTGTCTCATGCATAGCCATGTGGTGGGTGACTGTGTCAGTCACAAAACATTTTTTTCTAAAATGGGTTGTAGACATTGGGGGAAAAGCAACGCATTGTGCAAAGTTCTTACTCAACAGTTTTATGGTATGTGAAGGGTCAGCAGGCTTCTGAATGCAACTGTTTCTTTAACAGACAGGCCTATTCTTAGAATCTTTACTCTTCCAGCTAAACTGCAGGGAGCTTCCCCCGCTATGAACTGTAGAATTGTCCCCATGGTGCTCGGTCTTGGCAATTTTCTCAGGACTGGTCCCTGGCTTTCTCTAGAACTCATTTTAATCCCTGTCAGTGAAACTCTTATCTCTGTTCTTTTCCACTCCCTTTATAAACCACTCTTATTACAGACTGTTCCCCGACATTACAGAGGATTACCTGTACCAGCATCAACCTAGAACTAAGGAGACATTTCCTGACAACGATCAGTGGAACAGCTTGCCTCCATAAGTTGTTAAAGCTCCAATACTGGAGATTTTTAAGAATTAGACAACCATTTGTTTGAAATGGTATAGGGTTTCCTGGCTGAGCAGGGGCTTGGACGAGAAGACTTCCAAGGTCCCTTCCAACAGTTCTGTTTTGACATTTAAGAAAAAACGTACAAAGGAAAGGTGAATGTCTGTGGAGATTCTTCAACCATCCATGCCGTGATAGTCCCAAAGATGCTTTTTTCAAAAGGCAACTGGACTTTGTTTTGGGTTTTTTTTTTTTAAAAAAGTTTTCACTTCTGGTCCAACAAGTTTCTTCAGTTCTGGCTTCAGAACTGTGGAAGCTTCGTGGATGAAAAAGTCAACCTCTCCAAGGAAGCCCCAAGTCCACCTGCCTTTTGAAAAAGCACCTTTGGGACAGAAGGAAAGCTGAATGAACTCGACCCTGTTCTGCCCTCGCCAGGGGAAGGTGCCCTGAAGCCTCCAAGGGGCGGAGCTTCGGAGCCCCGCTGGCACCGCCCAGCACAAATCCGCACGGCGGGGAAACTGACCCGAGGCCCCGTCCCCTCCTTTAGGCCCCGCCTCCTGGGCGGGGCCATCGCTCGGCGTTCGTCCGCCCACCTTCAACGGCCGCCGCGTCTGTCAGTAGCCGCGGCGGCCGTGGCGGTGAGGAGGAGGCGAGGCCTGCTTCGCGGGCTCTCGCGACCCGGGTGAGGCACTTTTAGCCGGGGCCGGGTGGCTACTCTGGCGCCGGAGAGAGAGAGAGAGAGAAAAGACTGGGGGATGGGCGGTAGAAGAGGGATAAATTATACCTTCTCCGGGTTGGCGCTTTCAGGCGTTTCATGGGGTGCGTGTGGGGAAGGGATGCGGCTCTCCTCCGCCTGGCCGAGGAAGGAAGGGGCAGGTCATGTGGGGTAGCGACCTTGGATGGAGGTCCCCGGAGATGCTTGTCAGAGGCAAAATGCTGAGGAAACGATCTGTGTGTGTGTGTTTGTGTGTGTGTGTACGTGTTGTACAAAACCATCAAGCTCTTCCCTGGGATTCCTTTTGGTATTCCTTGTGGTTTCCCTCCTTTCTTTATTGAATGCCTGTCAACCTTGCCCAGGCATAAAGGAGATGCCTCTTGGGTTTACTCAGCGCTGTAACTGGCATCACATTTAAGTCTTGCCTTTGGGGGGTGGGCGGAGCTCAGGGGCGCCCACCTGTGGACCCCCGCTCCTTTTCATGGCTCCTGAGAGGTGGGCTGTGGGCAGGCGACCGACCCGGAACCCAGGTCTTTTCCAAATCTGCCCAGGTTTGGATTTCCAAGGCTAGCTGGAGGAGATAAATGGGGATGGGGGCAGGGAGACCCCTGGAGAAAAGAGGCTCCCACAGCCCGCCCAACTGCTTCATTTCTCCACTGAAAAGTCATGGGTCATCCACTAGGCAAAGGCTCGGCTGTAGGCGTGACCTCTGGAGAAGCTCCTCAGAAGCTGATAGATCAGATGTAGGAGAAAAAGTGGAAACCATATTTAGCAAATACGGTTGGATGGTTGCCAGGGTTGCAAGGAGACCTTGAATGGGGCTTTGGTGCCATCAGCAATGGCTGGGAGTGGGCACATGCCAATGTGACAGAAGGATGTTTCTTTCAGCTCCTTCTCCAGGCTGAATCCATCACATTGTGTGCTGCCATTGCTGAGCACAATGTCTTTGATGAAGCTGGGAGCAAGAATTTGTAAATGTCTACTTTTTCCATATTTATCTACATGTATCATTGGACTATTGCCAGCGAAAGCCCACCCTTCAATGGGACCAGGAAATTGGTGTTTCACTTATGTTGCAAACTATAAATTTGTCAGTTGTATGATCAGTTAGCATAGTGTGTGTAAATCACACCCTGATTTTTCATAAAGATCTGGAGTATCGCAGATATTTGGGTACCATATTAATACTGGAGGTCTCACTGTAAATATCACTATAGAAAAATGATATGGGAGAAATAGTTCAAAAAATCTGAAGGACCCTGCAGAAATAACAATCATTTAATTTAAGCATAATCTGTAGTGACAAAAAATAAAAATTGAATTAGTGAGACAGTGCACAGTTAGAAACGTAACATTTCCAGGAATGAGATGCAATGAGTACTGTCTCCTCCCCTTTAAAAAAGAAAACATATTTTTGGAAGGAAAAAAATGAAATCTGTCCACTCCTGAATTTTTAACAGCTTTAAAGAGTTAGCTATTTTGTTACTTTATAAAGTATATGCTTTGTAATTGAGTTGCTTCCCAAAGTTGTTATGTAAACTTTGAACTCTGAAGTTTGAGTTATATGTAGATTGTTTTTTGTTACAAAGAAGTTATAAGTTTCTAAACTCTAAATCATGTGTTATCTTTTAATTTTGTTACTTCAGGAGAAGCAGGCAAAAAATTGAACAGAAAATAAGAAAATTAACACTAATTGTTAATTTTCAGAAAAAGAGCAGACAAATTATTAAAGACACATTTTTTTGGCACACGAACCATTGTTTAATGAGATCAGTGTTTCTTGACTCCAGATAAACGGGATGGTGCCAAAATTCAATTCAATCAGTAGATGTTCTTTGTTCATCTTTAATTTTTTTGTGGTAACTAGGGTAACTGTGGAGCCCTTAGTTGTTAAATGTTAAAATGTTCCTTGTTGAGGAAAATATATTAAGATGTATAGTCCACATGTATGTGAAATACAGAGTTGATTATCAAAGTCATTTTGGATTGTTGCTAAGGATAAAGTATTATTCCATGTTCTTATAAAACACAATTTACATGCTGATCTTGTGCATATTTGAAAGTACAATCTAGTGAACTCAGGAGCAACTTTTTTTGTGGAGGATTGTATTATTAGTTTAGTTTCAACAAAGATATGTGAATTAGACGCAGGGGTGCAACCAATTGAGCTAAAATTACATATGTTTGCTCGTTCCAGTCTTGCTTGGTAATAAGGCTGCTGAGGTTGTCCATATCTATATATTTGTAGATGGTTCCAGGGGCTTTTTTAAAAAGTGAGTCATCTGCAGTTGTTGTTGGTTCATTTGCAACTTGTTAGTATTATTTCTTTCTCATTTCTAACAAAAAAACACTATTGACCTTTTCACAAAAAATCAAAAGTTTTTACTGAGAGAAATATGAATTAAGTTTTTAACATGATTTTTTTTTTGCTTGTTTGCTTCATTTTCATGTTTGTACCAGGCAGTACAATGTCCACAACAGAGCAACAATCAACAGAGGCCTCTCCATCTGCTAATTCAAATTCATCCACTTACTACGAAGCTGTAGAAGCAGAAGCAGCCAATAAATATGAACCTGTTTCTCCTCACTGGTTTTACTGCAGGACAGTAGATTCCAGAGAGAAATGGATTCCCTTCAGTGAACAAGATTCAGAGAAGTTGGA
Source organism: Laticauda colubrina (assembly GCA_015471245.1). Classification (NCBI taxonomy): domain Eukaryota; kingdom Metazoa; phylum Chordata; class Lepidosauria; order Squamata; family Elapidae; genus Laticauda; species Laticauda colubrina. The sequence goes on along the minus strand of BLBF01000065.1, from coordinate 12,215,200 downwards.
AACAGCTTATCAGTCTAGTAAGTAGAAATTTGATATCCCAAAAAATTTATGCAGTTAATTCTGCATTTTAATTGTTGCTTGGGTGATGTGATTTAATTCTCAGTTCCATTCTATTGGGAGAAAATAACTAAAGCAAAAGCTTAGTACTCTCTACATCTTGTTGGATTGTAATTCTTTTCTGTTGAGAAACTCTTGTCTAGGCAGAAAGGGGGGGGGGTGTCAAATAGGGTACTATCTTGATTCATTGTGCAGCCATAAAAAGCATAAGCCTGACCCTTCCCAAATTCCATGAAACTTTATGTGGTTGTTCCTGGGGAAGCCAAGTAGTCTGGAGAGATTCTTGACACCATAAAATGTTGATTTGGACCTTTTACAAGTGGATCTGGTTGCACTTCAGCTTTACCTAGTGTAGCCAGTGATCATGAGTGATGGCAACTAAAGTTTATCAATAACTTGTAACTGTATCTTCTCTACCCTGTGCAGGGTCTGTGTCTTCCCTATATCACACATGCATGAAAATAAATAAACCACAGTTATGAGATACAGACATTCTCAGGCTAGATCAGCTATCATTTAAACTGGAAATCTACAATACATTATATATAAAATTAAGGTTTCCAGGGTATCAGGAAAAGATAAAATGAATGGACAGTACAACTTGCCTTCTGATGTATTTTTTGTAAATATGATCCAGTGTATTTTCCTGGACATTTTCCCATCCAGGTAATGTGTCTTCAAAAAATAATAATAATATGGTTGTCAACTATATGAATTTTGACTTAGAGGTCCTCCACATATGCCTATATCTTTGTATTCAGTTTCGGCCTTTTCCTTTTAACAAAGCCCTATGAATAGCACACAGCTCGTATCATGGTTACCCTTTGTTCTGTAGGCAAACACTGCAAGGAGCTAATTGTGCCGACCGAAGGGGGACGGTATGATGTCCACTTAAAGAAGAGGGTGCGCTATGCTGTTTACTGGGAAGAAGTTGAATCGGAAGTAAGACGCTGTACTTGGTTTTATAAGGGCGATAAAGATAACAGATACATTCCATATCCTGAAAACTTCAGTGAACAGTTAGAGGTAAAGTTGATTAAGAACATGAGTCATATTCTTGATTACATCACTTTTATTTCTGGCAAATCTTTCTGATTTCTTGGGAATGCCCTTCATCTTGGGAATGCCCTTAACACTTTCCAGGAGCTGGTTGTGGGGAACATTGTGACCAGGATCTCTTATATAATTTGGAAATACAAATATAAGTCAAGAAACTTCCATTAGACTTATAGTGCTGTGTGGACTAGTTCTTTCTGTGATACTTTTCCAGTTTAAATTCATCCTGCCACATGTTCCCACTTCCCTGGAAAGAAAATATTTCTTCCACAGAACACGTGGTAAGAGCTGTTATATCTATTTATTTTGTTAAGTGGGGTAGCAATAGCAATACGACTTAGACTTATATACCACTTCATAGTGCTTTACAGCCCTCTAACCAGTTTACAGAGTCAGCAGATTGCCCCCAACAATCTGGGTCCTTTTACCAACCTCAGAAGGATGGAAGGCTGAGTCAACTTTGAGCCAGTCAGGATCGAACTTTTTGCAGTGAGCAAACAGCCTGCAATACCTCATTTTAACCACTACACCACCATGGCTCTCTTGTGGGTAAATAACCGGGCACCACTAAATCAACAAAACTGCTGCCCTGAACCAAATCAGGATCCCTCCAAGGACTGTTCTTTTAAATTCTAAAATATTTTACTAACTTTAGGGTTTTGGAGACCACATTCATGAATCAGCTGTTTTGAATCTAATTTAGTCCTTGGTCATTCAGCTTTTTCCAATCCAAAGGGGACTGGGAAGGCCTTTTAAATTGAAATATTTGGATTGTATGAGAGCTGCCTCTTCAGCAGTCCTCTCCATCACATTGGAGCAGTTGGATCCTCTTAGTTACTGGTAGTTTCCCTACTCTTTGTTTCATGACCAAGTTAATTTGGTATTATCTACAAATGCCAATTTAAAAAAAAACAGTCTTGACTTTGCAAGATACCTTGCCCTTCTGCTTTGCTTTTTAGAACCTAACATATGGTAACCACTACACTGCAAGGAACAACGTGTGGCTTACTTGATTGATCTATCTACCTCAGGATAGCTCATATTCCAATTTCTTGCTGCATTATATTCTTTGAGTCCCTTTTACCTTACAAAATACCTGCTTCATTCTGGATATTTGTTTGGAAGCTGGTCTACCCAAATCCTTTGAGAGGGAAATGACATTTTAGGACAAATTCATTGTGATGAATTTGAGAACTGAGGGCAACAGTAAGAGATACACATTTTTCTCTGTTAACCTTCATCTAGTTACAGTATTGTATATATTATTCCTAGACACTAATTTGTTTATATTCTGGATAAGCATCATAATTTCAGAAATGCTTTTATTTATCAGCTGAGTTTGAACAGAAACATTTGTTTAATAGTAGGCAGTACATTTTGTAGTATATTCCTGTTGGAAATTGAAAGCATGTAAATCTAACTCGTGGATTCTGATATCTAATGATATGAAGCTGAACCAAAACCTTAAGTCTTATATTTTGTGAATCAAAATATAAATTGCTTCCAAAGTAATGAAAGTGGAATCAAACCATTTGAAATAGTAATCCATACAAACAAAAAAAGAAGTAATAACTTCTCTACAGAGAATTACCATGATTAATGAAGAAGAAGATCTCGTGATGTCTAACATGCAAACGATTTGATCTCTTGGTTTTTTTTGAACTGTAGCTGTAGTCTTGTTGAACAAACATGAAACCTTATTAGAGAACACTGCATGGAAAACAAGGCCTATTTTCCTTCCCTTTCCCTTTCCTCTCCTCTCTCCATTCCATTTCATTGTCTCTGCGTACATTTTCTGTTTGACCTGTGAATGTAGAGAGGATGATATTGCCAGTCATTTGCAGCACTTTTGGCTTTATGTAATTATTTAGAATGGTCAACTCTGAGTAAAATTTACACAGAATTAGATTTTTATAATGTGCAAGTAAAAAACATGTTAACTCTCACAATATTCTATTCTGGTTTCCTTTGAAGGACACTTATATGATTTGTGTGATCTTAGATGAATGGAAGAAGAAATTGGAATCTCCAAACAAAGAAGTAATCATATTACATAACCCAAAGGTATGGTAAAGTTGATGGTTTTCTCTTCTCCAGAAACATGTTGCTTGTTCTTAATAATTTGAATTGTATTAAGGAAACTTCTGAAAGTTTCCATAATACAACACAAGCTTTTGTGTGCCCAAGGAATAGCTCCGGGGCAGAAGGGAAGAATTTTCCTGTGCATAGGCCAAGAGATACTTTATTTTCTTTAGGAAACATCTCTTAATGGTCTGTGATGTTGCCCAAGGTCATAAGCTTTCCAGTTGCAGTTAAAAAGCTTAGAAATGCATGTTAGAATTACATCTGATGGTTTATAGAGATATTGTAAGAAAAGTAGAAGGAAAGCATTCTATGTATACATCCTTGAGCTCCTGAATGAGGTCTTGCATGAGCTCTTGTACATTCTACATTAAATTAAAATTAAATTAAAAAAAATAAATGAAAAATAATTAAATTAAAATGTTTGATAAATTGGAGTGAGATGATATCTTGCTCAGCATATGTACAGCATATATTTTCTTATATTTTCCATACTCTGTATTAAGGATATTGAGTAGAGAGAGAAATTATATGGGGCATGTTAAGAGAGGATAAATATGCTCCATTTTTAAAGGTTAACTTAGTTATTAAACTGTCTTGCAAGATTCTAGGAAAAGAATTGGCAACCTATGGTACTCAAATGAGCTATCTGAGCTATTTAGGTATTCCTCAACTTACAACAGTTCATTTAGTGACTGTTCGAAGTTACAGCAACACTGAAAAAAGTGCTGCTGTATGACAATTTTTCACACATGATGATTTTTCACACTTATGACCATTTCAGGATTCAAATCATTATGTGATCAAAATTCAGACACTTGGCAACTGGCACATATTTATGATGGTTGCTATTTCCTAGGGTCATGCCCTTTTGTGACCTTCTGACAAGCAAAGTCAGCGGGGGAATCCAGAGTCACTTAACAACCCTGTTACTAACTTATCAACTGCAACAATTAACTTACCAAGCGTGACAAGAAAAGTCATATTATGGGGCAAAGTTCACTTAACAACTGTCTCACTTAGCAACAGAAATTTTGAGCTCAATTGTGGTCGTAAGTTGAAGATTACTTGTACACCTGACAGCTATAGTTCCTCCCATCCCCAGGGACATGGCCAATTGGGACGGATGCTAGAAGTGTAGTTCAGCAATGTCTGGATTACTATAAGTTGCCAACTATAAGTTATGCTACTACTAATCTAGTAGGACAAGAGCAAAGAGGATTCTTTTTCTTCTAAGGATCCTCAGGTGAGCTGAGGTTGCTTTCTTTCCAAGAGTTGGTTTCTATTAAACTTTGAGCTTTTTTATTGTGACTCAATTGCTGTGGAATGCTGTAGCTCTCTCAAGTGGTTTCTTTCCACTGTTCTTTGATCTCATTTTGGAGACCAGGAAAAAATTGTATTTTTAGCTTTGCCAGGCTTTGGGAAATGACTGGGAGGCAGAAATTCTGTTTACTGTTTTTAAATGGATTTAAGAAATATTTGAATAAATGTAGCTGTTTTATAACCTGTCCTTGGAACACTCTCAATTGCCTCTCTGCAGTGTTACAAAAATCAAAGCACAACATAAACAGTAGTAGGAGGCTGAAAGCTGCTGCATGGTTGGTGTCTGTGTGCCATTAGGATTTTCTTTAGTTTCTTTGCTTAGTTACAGAGATCTTCATTAATACTTGTCTCCATTTTGTCATCAGATTAATTGATCTGATTTGTTTTTCTTTTTTTCCCCTTTAAGTTAATGGTGCATTACCAACCAGTAACAGTCACAGACGACTGGGGTGTGAGTCCTGCAGAACAAGGCCGGCCAAGGACTGTGAAGAGAGGAGTGGACAACATATCTGTTGAAATCCCTCATGGTGGATAATTATTTTCATCTTTATTTGGAACACTCTTTCCTTGTTTAATATGCTTTTGCTCAAGGAGTGCTCAGGGATTATTTCCTAACACAAATTAGAAACATGAGACTAAAACATTAAGAAAGTATTACATATTTTTAGAAAATTATTCTGAGCAAGATTATTAAGAGTAAAGAGAAGAGAACAGAGGAAAGGAACAGGAGTAGCAGAATCTTATAATGTTTCTATTGAAAGTATATTTATGCATATAGTATGACTGCTTTACTATTATCCTTCTCATTTTATACTACCTTCTCTTCTTGGTATCATTATTATGGTTATTATTAGAAGGGAAACTCATCAGATTTGCAGATGACATTAAATTGGTAAGAATAGCCAACGCCCCAGAAGGCAAGTTCAGGATCCGAAATATTGACAGACTTGAACAATGGGCTCTATCCAAAAAAATGAAATTTAATGTGGAAAAAAGCAAGGTTTTATACCTGGGCAAGAAAAACCAAAGGTACAAGTACAGATTAGGTGAAACCTGGCTCAAAAACAGTAACAGTGGTAAGGATCTTGGAGTCCTAGTGGACAATCACTTAAACATGAGCCAGCAGTGTGTGGTAGCAGTCCAAACAAGCTAATACAATCCTTGGTTGTATAAACAGAGGCACAGAATCAAAATTACATGAAATATTAGTACCGCTTTATAAAGCCTTAGAAAGACTATACCTGCATCCAGCTTTGGTCAGCACATTATAAAAAAGATGTTGAGACTTTGGGAGAGGTGCAAAGAAGAGCAACTAAGATGATTAAAGGCCTGGAGACTGAAACATATGAAGAAGGACTGCAGGATTTGGGTTTGCCTAGTTTAGAGAAAAGAAGGACTAGGGGGATATGATAGCAGCATTCTAGTATTTGAAAGGCTGCCACAAAGAAGAGGGGGTCAATTTGTTTTCCAAAGTACCACAGGGCAGGACAAGCAACAATGGATGGAGACTAATCAAGGAGAGAAGCAACCTGGAATTAAGGAGAAATTTCCTAACAGTGGAAAAGCTTGCCTTTAGAAGTTGTGGGTGCTTCATCATTGGAGGTTTTTAAGAAAAGACAGCACAGATACTCGTCTGAAATGATATAAGGACTCTTGCTTGAGCAGGGGTTTGAATTAGAAGACTTCCAAGGTCCCTTCCAGCTATACTGATTATTCTGTTGTTGTTTTGCATATACATTGAGAGCTTCTGCACTGGAGACAAATTCCTTGTGTGTGCAATCACACTTGGCCAAATTAAGCTATTCTGTTCCATTCTGTTCCATCCTCATCCACATTCCATTCCATTGTAAAAATAATAACAACTGGAATAATCTTGAATAGTATCAAATGTTTCATCTAATTCCAGCATTTTTAATTTTCAAAAAACTAAGACACTCCAGATATAATAAGATTTGGTATCTTTTTGGAAACAACACCCTGAGTAGGTTCTTGGTTGTTTGTTTCAGGGGAACCAACGCAAATTGATCATTTAGTTTTTGTTGTTCATGGAATTGGACCAGCTTGTGATATTCGATTCCGGAGTATTGTTCAATGTGGTAAGTGCAAAGAAAAGTTGCTGGCTCTGCATCCTCAAAAATAATTGGTGTGTGTTACATGGACAGATATTATTACCATGACCTTTAACCATATAAAGCCAGGTTTTACTAAATTTGTCCTCCTATACAAGTGGATGCTAAGTTATTTGCAGACCTGCGTTACTAATACAGATGACCCTCGACTTAATACCACCACTTGTATCAGGATTTTGGTTGCTAAGCAACATGGTTGTTAAGGGAGTTGTACTCAATTTTGCAATTTTTGGGGCATGGTTTTTAAGCAAATCACTGCAGTTAAGTGAATCTCACAATCATTAAACATATCTATCCCCCCCCCCCGCCACTCCCCAATGATTTTGCTCATTGGAAGCCAACTGGGCAGGTGAAGATCACATTGCCCTGGCATAAATATATGCCAGTTGTCGAGCATCTGAATTTTGATCACACGACGTTGGAGATGCTGCAATGCTCATAAGTGTAAGGGCTTTTCCTAAGCCATTTTTTTTCTGTTTGAACAATCACCAAATTAAGTTGACGACTACCTGTACATGCCTACTATGCTTTTTAGTTTTATTCCTCAATAATTAAAGGTTTAGCATTGTTATCATCATAATAAACTTGGTAAGAGATTTTGATGTTGGGAAATCATTTATTTATTTCTACTGTTGCAATTACCTGGAGATGAGCCAGATTCCAAAGAAAGATGTGCCCAAATGATAATGGTTGCTTCATATTAGGGAGCTCTCAATTACATGGGATTCTTTTGTTGGGAATTATTTGAGAATTAATTTTACAACATCCTTAAAACACATTTTACTATGACATAAAGATTGTGTTTCTTGTTGACTGTGAACCATGAAAGCTTATGACTCAAAATTTGCGAAAATATAAATTACATTGTGTTAAGACAAGCATCAATAAATCTTGACTAGTATTGTAGGAGGTGGGACTTGAGCAGTGACATCCTTTGCAATGACAGGTTCTCCAAAGTAATGTTTACATAATGCTGTTATCATTTTTAATGAAGAAGCAGTTGAAGCAGTTGCTTGGACATTTCCCTTTTTCACAATGAATCTAGCATTCTAAGGTTAATGAGTTTCAAGACCATCTTGTCCTATTGCGCAAAATGGTCCTACTGCATAGACTGCATAAAATGGCATAAGTATGGTTTGGAGGGGCAACTACATTAGTGAAGTAACCTTGCTATAGAAGCTACCTGTACAGTAACATGCCAATGATGTGGCTTCTAAGGGAGACTTCTTACAAGTCTTCTGAGAAAATGTATCTGTGGAAATTCTAAATTTCCAGAATCATAACTGGAGAAAAGAACAAGAATCAGGCAATTGCTGCTACTGCTAGGACTAACAACTTCTTTTTTAATAACTATATGAGTTATAAACTGCTTACAGAGCCAGTTTGATGTTGTGGTTTACAGGAACCTGATAGGAATTGTTGAATTCTAGTCCCGCCCTAGGCACAAATCCAGCTGAGGGACTTGAGGCCAGTTCTTATCTGTCAGCCCAAGGGAGAAGAAGATGACGAGCAAACCATTTCACAAAAAATGTTGCTAAGAAAACTTCATAGGCATCTCTATGAGGTAACCAGGAGCCAAAATTGATTTGAAGACGCATCTTTTACAAACACTTTAGGACTACAGTAGATGAAATGTAGAAAAGTCTTGTCTCTGCATCTATTGTATTTGTTCCCCCTAAAAATAAATTGGAACAGTCTGGTATAGAAACCAGGAGACTGACTTCTAGTCTCCCCTTAGGCAGGAAAGCTAGCTGGGTGACTTTGGCCAATCACTCTGTCTTAACCCAACACACCTTTTTTGTTCGTTGTTGTGCCTTGAGTTACTTGTAATGAGGTGGAATAAAAATCTAATCAGCAAACAGTGCTGAGAAAGAGAAATTGATTCCTTCTTCCTGTTCTGTTTTCTCATTTGAGTCTAGTTCCAGTCTTGCCAGGAAATTGAATTTTCCTTCCCCATTGTGAAGTGTGCAGTAATAGCTACTTTGGTTCAAAAATAATGTCTGCTTCTTCTTTTCCAGTCAACGACTTCCGCAGTGTTTCCTTGAACATGCTCTCAGCCCATTTCAAGAAAGCTCAGGAACAACAACAGATTGGTCGAGTTGAATTTATTCCAGTGAACTGGCACAGTACTTTACATACAGGAGTAGATGTGTAAGTACATTTTGCAATGCTTCTGTATGGGTTGATGATAGCCTGAGATCTACAAATATATTTTTCATTTCATAAAATGCTACAATTGTAACTGGCAAGAGCAGGCAATATAAATTCTCTGCATTTTAGACTTTTAGAGACTCTGTACAATGTATATAAAACAGATCTGATTTCCTTAGTCCCAGGGGTTGATATGTTACCTCACTCTTCCAGACCTGTGATCTGTGACCCAAGCCAAACCAAGCCACTAATTATCCTTTCTTTGATAAGAATTGTGTAGTTAGATGTAGGCATTACAAACAATTAATTTGCAAGTCAATTCTCATGTTGTTTTGGAAGTTCACTGAATTCAGTTGTGCTTATGGGTTAATAAAACCAATCACAAGAGTCCTTTAATATTTTTATTAGTGAATTTTATTTTGATACAGCTTTTGTTGTGAAGCCTCCTTACAATTACAAAACCTTAAATGGCAGAATATAGAAGTTGGAACACTAAGAGGAAAAATGACAGTGGTCACTGGGAATTGTTTAAATCACTGTTCTTTCTAAATGTCCTTCTCTCCTTTACTCACAGAAATTTGGAGAGAATCACCTTGCCAAGCATCAACCGCTTACGTCACTTTATCAATGATACCATCCTGGATGTTTTTTTCTACAACAGTTCTACCTACTGTCAAACCATTGTAGATACAGTTGCATCAGAAATGAACCGGATCTACCTGCTCTTTTTAGAGAGAAATCCTGATTTCAAAGGAGGTGTCTCCATTGCTGGCCATAGCTTAGGTATAATTATTTTTCTTACTTTGATGCAAAGCCTATCAGCATACTGTATGTTATTTACAATATAATGGACTAGAAATATTTTGGACTCTTCGATCAACATAGAAAAAAATTTCCAGAGAGAGCCTAATATATGCATGATTGTCTTAAATTAATTTACAGTTGAAACATATACAGATCACAGGAAAAAGAAGAATTAAAACCAAATACATTGTTTTAATCAAGTATTAATGATCTTGAGCAATTCATAATAGAGTCTTTGTCTTGCATTCAGATGATTCCAAATTCATTCTCTGACCTCTCTAGGTAGGGCTACAAAAAAAATGTTGGTGAAAATCCCAAGTGACTACATCTTGGTAATCTAGTCCAGGGATCCCCAACCTTGGTGCCATGGCCCACGGACTGCAGAAATAGCATACAACATGTGTGAGCTGCGGGCGAGCTTGTGCATACATATTCCATTTGTTCACACAAATGGAGCTGCATTCGCGAGCTTGCCACCTGCGTGCACAAAATCCTTCTCCCATCCACTGGTCCACAAAGCTAGAAAGGTTGGAGAATACTGGTTTAATCAATAATGGCCTTATTTGGTGTCAGGACTTCTAAAATCATTTCATTTGGATTACCTTAAGGTAAAATATCAGATGGGCAGCCTATAAATTTTATAAATCAATAAATAATCTGGAAATGAACTCTGCTATTAAAGTATATATAGAACAGGACAAACTGGATCACTTATTACCTATTCCACTTAAAATCTTAAAATCCATTTAAAATCTTGTATTGAAAGTAGATCTTTGTGTTTCTGGGATGCAGCATCTCCTGGGGTTTTCTGACTTTTCAGAATGTAATGTACAGAGGTTTTTTTTGCCAAGATTAAAAATTTGCAGGGCTGGGAGATTTGTTCCTCTCCTTGCATTTTTATGTGTAGTGGGTGATATACTGATAATACATTTCTGTATGGCAAAAAATAATAATTAGAACATAAGTTTTTGAAGGGGATTTGTCTTTTTTTTTTTACAAAGTTAAAAAAAACCCTTGAGAATAAGATTCCTAGGTTATAGATTTTAAAAAAAAAAAAACTAATTTCTTCCACTTTCCAAATTGTAAAATCAATAATTTCTCCATCATTCTTCTAACAATAATTATGGATCTATATTTTATTTGAGAATGTTGAAACCTTTTGGCAAGTTCTGATACCCCCTATTTGTGATATTCTCCAAGCATTGATATCTGCTCATGAAGTTCTTTTCTTAGGGTCTCTTATATTATTTGATCTTCTCACAAATCAGAAATGGACACCTGATGAACAAGAAAAAAAAGAGGTACATGTTTGCATTTATTCTTTTTTTTTATAAAGTTTTATTGTTTTTAAGACAAACTTAGACAAACACAACATGAAAACATCAAGCCATCTTCCATATATCTACATACAGTGTGTCGGTTGGTTTACAAATTGTTTTGTGCTTCCACTTCATAGTCTTCACTTACAATTACATTGCATATGTTCTCGTATTGTCAATCAAATATTCCTAAATACATTAATATAATTGTTAATCATTTGACTACACTATTATTCAATGAATAATAGCATTTACTCTGATGTTTCAATTTGTGATAAGCCCAAGTTCACTGATATTTTCATAGTAAGCTTTCATTTAGCCAAGATAACTTTTTAATCTTCAGAAATACTATCAGGTAATCTTGGGAGAAGAACCATAGTTCTTCATATTATGGTCTATGGAGATTCCTAGTCATCCAGGTCATGGTTGTCCCAAAGCTTTTTCAAGAGGCAACTGGGACTTTCTGGTTTTCCTTTGAAGCTCTTCCATTCCCCACCATCCAGTCAGAGTTGAAGAAGCTTCTTGGATGGGAAGTGAAACATCTTCAAAAGAAAAACCAGAAAGTCCAGTTACCTTTTGAAAAAGTACCTTTGGGATAACCCTGACCTGGATGACTAAGAATCTCCATAGACATAAAGGTTGACATGCTCCATTGATTTCAGTTGTACTCCAAGCGTGATTGCACTTAGATTTAACCATTTGTTTGTTTGTGTTCAATTCTATCCAATTCTTAGAGACTGCCTGGACAAATCCCTGTGGTTTTTTTGGCAAGATGATTTACAGCTGGCTCAAGGTCACACACTTAGTTTTCTACCTAAAAGGGTGGGGGACTAGAATTCAGAAGTCTCCTGGTTTCTAGTTTGAGGCCTTAACCATTACACCAAATAGGTTCTACAATTCAGTATTAGGAGAATCATTTGTAAAATTTTACAATTTGATCATTTAGTTCAGTGATAACATTTGCATACATCCTAAACTGAAGGAAACCAGGAGCCTTAAAATCTTCTCAATTAACTTTTCACAGGGATTACAAAGACTGGTAATGGATCAGGAAGTCAACAAATCTATGAAGGACATCTTAGCAAAACTTGATCTTTCTGAATATTATGCTGTGTTTGAGAAGGAAAAAATGGACAATCGAGCACTGGTAAATGAAATTGGGGTTGCTTCTGTTACTTGCAACATGGTTGCTGCTAGCTTTTATACATCTGTCTTCAGCATTGCCTCTTAAAGCAATAAAATTTAGATCAATGATTACAGAGGGTGCTCATGTGGATGAGCAATTTTTCCCATTGAATTTTTGTTTGGATCTACTTGGAGATCATCATCTAGCATATTCATGTTCAGAAGGAATAACATCCTACCTTTCCTATTCATTCATATTACTTCGGTCTTACTTTAGAACTCCAACTGCATATACAAGAATGTTCCAATCTTATACTTAAAGACAGAATTATTTAAAACACACACACATACATACACAGACACACACACACAAAACCATTCTGTGGGTGAATCTTTGGGGAAGCACTTTGCTTTTCCCATTCTTACTCTTTTGTAGTGGGGCATTTCAAAGCCATTGCCTCTTGGACAACAGGACTTAGTCAGTGAACTATGGAAGGTCACAGGACTTGCTTATGGAAAAGCTTATGGACTGTGACTCAGGTGTCACTGTTTCTGCAGTGTTTCCCGATTCTGGGCTTTGCAGACTCTCTTTGTTTTGTTTGGGATTAGTATGTTGGTTTTACAAAGCTGAGTTGCCTCTTGAAATTGCCATGTAGAAGGACAGCCTAAGCCCTCCCCATTCCTTCTATCTTTCTGTATTCTGTTTATAGTAGAACTGTGTTTCTGAGTGTGGAATTCTTATGTGCAGGCCTTGTGCACAGACAAGGAGCTTAAAGAGATGGGGATCCCCTTGGGACCCAGAATCAAGATCCTGCACTATTTAAGGAAGAGAAACAACTATCAGGTATGACTTGTATAAACCTTTGAGCCAGTGAAATGTACATCTTCAGGGACATTGCAATAAAGTTATGCTTTGGGACATAGGACATGTGTTAATTTCATCACCTAAGTCGAAAGGAATATTTTGTCACGATTCTCTTATTTTTGCTTTCTTGTCTCTACCTTGGAATTAAAAATCTGTGTTTTCTATTAGTTACAGTAGTCCTCGACTTATGACTGGTCACTTAGTGACATTTGAAGTTACAATAGACTTCCCTGGGGATACTTATAATCTGGTTCTGAAGTTCTGACCGTCATCCCCTGTGATCATGTGACTGCATGTCAGGCACTTTGCAACCAGCTAATTCATGGCTAATTGCAATGTTCCACAATCATATGACCCCATTTTACACAATTTTCCCCAAAACCAGCAATAACTTCCAGTTTTCAGCAAAAGAGGCTCATAACAAGCCATTGATTTACTTAACAACTGGTGCAAAGAAAGTCATAAAATCAAGTTGATCATGTGGTGACCAATTTTACGACTATCATGACTTACAACCTTGATGGACAGGTTCCATTATGGTCATAAGCTGAGGATTATCTGTATATATGCAGTTATCAGGCCACTCCTATATCTCTGTAGAGGTATATAATTACATGGACTGTAAGTATAACCTCACTTCTCTTCTGTGATGTCCATTATATGCTAAAGAAATAAAACTCCCCATTGGATAGTATTCCACAGCCACTGCTGTTAAGGATATGATCCTTCATAGACTTTCTAAAGTGCCTGTCAATGCTACCTAATTGACAGCTATCATCACCAGCAAATTCCATAGTTGAAAATGTTCTTTGTGTTGAAGGTTTTCCATCCTTCTTGGATTCATGCTTAGGCCCTTTTCATTCCTGATACATTTTTCCATTGGAATCACACCACCTTCCAGTTGCTTTTCTAGATATAATGCTTTTTTTTTTTTTACATCAGTTTAACCTTTTGCTTATTCCTTTTGTTTTTTCTTAGATCATTCAATAATGAGGTTGTGGGAAAATATAAACCTCTGACATATAAGCCTTTGACGTGTTCTCGGCAGAAGAGTCAATAATATAATACAAATAATTGAATCCTCCTGTTGTTGAGGTAGCAGGAAATTTGAAAGCAACTGCAGATTTTTTTAAAAGTTAAAATTATTTACTTTGTAGACTTTGAGACTAACCTCTGGAGCTGCTGAGGAAGGCGGAGATGCCAATCAGGAAACATCTGCAATGCCCACATGTGCAGAAACCAGTTGCAGACACCCGGGTATTGTAACGGGGCAGGTAACTTTAATAGACAACAGCCTCCTATTAACTGCATCATAGATATAAAGGGAGAGTTTGGCTGAGGTGTTCAGAAGGTTTAGCTGAACCAAGATAATGACCAGGCTATAAAACATGCAGGATCTGTAATCACACTTCATGCAAATACTGATTGGAATAATAATTCTCTGTTCAAGAAACCATGATAGCTGAATTCACACATAATATAATCTGGTGCCAGACAACCAAGATCACATAGCACAAGGGCAATTACTGAATTCTTGAATGCTGTAGAGATGCTGAGCATGATGGTTTTGTGGTGTTTTTTCCTTTACATTTTATTTAAATCCAGTTAGTCCTCAGCTTATAACCATTCGTATAGTGACAGTTTGAGGTTATAGCAGCACTGAATAAAGTGATTTACGACTGGCCCTTGCACTTACGGCTGTCACTGCATCCCCACGGCCACATGATCAAAATTCAGGCACGTAGCAACCAGCAGGCATTCACGATGGTTGAAGTATTCCAGGATCATGTGATTATCATTTGCAACCTTCCCAACAGGTTTCCGGCAAGCAAAGTCAGTGGGGGAACCTGGATTTGCTAAATGGCTGTGATTCATTTAACAACTACATTGATTTGCTTAAGGACCATGGCAAAAAAAAGTTTGTGAAATTGGTGCTACTCATATAACAATTGTGTTGCTTAGCAATGGAAATTCTGGTCACAATTGTGGTCCTAAGTCGAAGGCTACCTGTAATACATCAAAAAATATAATTAAAAAAATCTAACTTTTTCATAAAGTCATGCAGGCAAAAATATTACATTTATATAGATTATGTGAAGTATTTTTTTTCTGACCCCTGCTGAGCCTAGACTGTATTATCTCATATAAGATCCTTCATTAAGGTGGGGGAAGAAGTATCACACGAAACGCCTATCCTTTTTATTCTTTGCTTTCTTTGTTTACATTTTTTCATCCTTACTTGCTGACTATCTCCAGCCTTTATGAGCTGCTGAATTCCACAACTCATTATGCAAATGCACAAGCTACAAATATTTCCTGTTTCAGAAAATACTGTGTGTAGCTTGGAGGAGTATCTGAAAATTCTGAAGCTTTTAGATGTCTTGAAGGGAAGATAAGGTGTTTGCTTCTTTTTTTTTTTAGCAGCATGTTTCTGTTTGGATTTTATATTGTGGATGTTTGTAATTTTTGTAAGTGAGTCCCACAGATGAGTAACGATATAAAGAGGAAGCAAATTCTGATGCGTATTAATTGAATTGACATATGCTAGTATTTTGGATTGATGTATGGGCAGACAGACAGACAGAATGGAATTGCTTGCTCCCTGCAAACTGTCAATTCTATTTCTATTCCACCAGGTCTCTGCAAACTACCCTCAGCTTATCTACAACCCACAGATTTTTTTTGCTTTTGGCTCACCCATTGGTATGTTTCTTACTGTACGAGGCGTGAATAGGATTGATCCAACTTACACTCTTCCTACCTGCAAAGGCTTCTTCAATATCTTTCATCCTGTGAGTAGTTATCTTGTTCCTTTGTCCATGGAGTAAAAAGAGAAAATTACAGTGGGCTGCACTGCAGTTCAAATGGATCATGGCTAACTTGATTCAAGTTCTACTGAAATTGATGGGACTCAAATATGGCTAGTTTACACTGGCTCCAGTCATTCCCATTGTTCACTGGATGGCAGATATCTGCATAGTATGGAATAAGACTTTGGTTATCCATGTAACTGATGAGAAATTAACAAATCTGCCAGCCTTAGAAAAACAAGATAAAAGAAAACCAAGAATCATAACAGAGAGATAGAATGTCGATTGATACACCAAGGTTCTGTGGCAATTTGCTTATACACATGTATCCATCCAAATTCTATCCTGTTCAAAAGTATGTAACGTTTGGAAACAATTAAAATCTTGAATCCAATCTGTAAATTATGCAGCTTCTAAATTAGACAAAGCGTAATGCGCCCTTTCTGGAGATAATCTCATCCTCTACTGGTGCTTAGGTTAACCATCCAGTGACATTAGAATTAGGATAGAGGAGTCTGGAAGAGAAATTTTACCTCTGCTACTTTTTAGTCATGGGTGGAGTTATTGATTTCTGAAGATTTATTTGTTAATTGACAATAGCCTTGCTGTTGGCTCAGAAGGTCCCCTGGGCAGCTTAATGAAAAGCGCAGCTCAATGTAAAACAAAAATGGCACCGTAATAATACACAGGTATAAAAACCCAAATGGTAGTTTGTACAAACCAAACAGAAAAAGAGCTGCAATTTAGATCAATGTCCTCATTTTTCCCATTTTCAAAAAAAAAATTATGTAGAAGACAAAAAATTAAGCTTCTTTTGATAGGGTTGGTTATTAACTGGTGTCAAGATAATACAGGTAGTCCTCATTTAGTGACTGTTCATAATTACGATGGTGATAAAAAGTAACTTTGTAACCAGTGCTCACATTTACAGCCTTTGCAGTCTGTAAAGCAAAAAAAATTGAAATATGATAATTAGCATAGTTGTGGTTTCACTTAGCAATTGCTTTGCTTAATGAAAAGTTGCCAATTATGATTGCTAAATGAGGACTACCTTCAAGATTGTGCAATGGAAAGTTTTCTTCTCATAACAATATGAAATCAACTCTGACAAGATGAATACTGCTGAGAGATGATCAGAAAAAAATGAAAATGTGTTGAAGCAGCTTGAAAATAATCTTTTAAGTTTTCCAAATGAAAGAGGGGGGGGGGAATCAAAGTCAAGGAAAAAAAATAAATTTAGAACAAATTAAAACAGACAAAATTGCTCTTAAAATGAGGGTTCATTGCCACTGAATTTTAGAAACAAAATATTCATCAGAATTTGATATCAATCTGTAAAGAGGATCCACAAAGCCATGTGTGATCTGCAGGTTTCCCACTTCTTAAAAAAAAGTAATAGTTTACTTAATTGTGGCTTTCTTTTTTAAAAAATGGTTTGCATGCTTCCTTTGGGATTAAAGGTCATATAGAAAATGGACAGATGGTAATATTTGCAAACCCTTTGTTTTGTAGTTTGATCCAGTAGCATACAGGATTGAGCCCATGATTGTTCCTGATGTGGAATTCGAACCTATGCTGCTTCCCCACCACAAGGGCCGGAAGAGGATGCACTTAGGTAAAAAAAAAAAAAACAGCAAAAGAAAGCATTGTTCCTTCTTCATTTTACATACCTTTTTATGATGAGTGATCTTCAATGAGAGTCCAACTCCAGCTTTGCATGTGATGGTATGTGACCTGCATTATCCATGCGAGATTTAGGAATACAGTTGAATCAGGATGGCTGGCAGGTAACTTATCACATTCATCCTAGGATACTTCTTCAGGTGTCCCATGGGTACACGGGTATGAAGTCACTTTCTCATAATTTTCCCTATAATGTATGAAGGAATGCTTACAAAGATATTCATGCTGGCTGGGGAATTCTGGGAATTGAAATCCACACAATTTAAAGTTGCCAGGGTTGAGAAACACTGGTTTAGAATGACAGGCTTTTTCAACAGCAAACACTCCAGAACCTGGTCCAACTGCCTGAATGCAGAGCATATAAATCCTTTCCATTCCCCACCAGTTGGTTAGAACTGAAAAAGTTTATTGGATGAGAAGCAAATCAATTCAGTTGCCTTTAAAATAAAAGCACCTTTGGAACAACCATTATCTGGATGAATGAGAACTTCCATAGACATCAGTCTAAAATGCATTTACATCTACAGGTGAAACTCAAAAAATTAAAATATCGTGCCAAAGTTCATTTATTTCAGTAATGCAACTTAAAAGATGAAAGTAATATATGAGATAGACTCATTACATGCAAAGCAAGATAGTTCAAGCCGTGATTTGTCATTATTGTGATGATTATGGCTTACAGCTCATGAAAACCCCAAATCCACAATCTCAGAAAATTAGAATATTACATGCAATCAATAAAACAAGGATTGTACATAGACCAATATCGGACCTCTGAAAAGTATAAGCATGCATATGTACTCAGTACTTAGTTTGGGCCCCTTTTGCAGCAATTACTGCCTCAATGCGGTGTGGCATGGAAGCTATCATCCTGTGGCACTGCTGAGGTATTATGGAAGACCAGGATGCTTCAATAGCAGCCTTCAGCTCTTCTGCATTGTTCAGTGTCATGTCTCTCATCTTTCTCTTGGCAATGCCCCATAGATTCTCTATGGGGTTCAAGTCAGACGAGTTTGCTGGCCAATCAAGCACAGTAATCCCACGGTAATTGAACCAGGTTTTGGTGCTTTTGGCAGTGGGGGCAGGTGCCAAGTCCTGCTGGAAAATGAAGTCAGTATCCCCATAAAGCTCGTCTGCAGAAGGAAGCATGAAGTACTCCAAAATCTCCTGGTAGACGGCTGTGTTGACCCTGGACTTACTGAAGCACAGTGGACCAACGCCAGCAGATGACATGGCTCCCCAAATCAACACAGACTGTGGAAACTTCCCACTGGACTTCAAGCATCTTGAAGTGTGTGCCTCTCCATTCTTCCTCCAGACTCTGGGTCCTTGGTTTCCAAATGAGAGGCAAAAGTCGCTCTCATCAGAAAAGAGGACTTTGGACTACTGAGCAACAGATCAGTTCTGTTTTTCTTTAGCCCAGATAAGACGCTTCTGACGTTTTGTTGTTCAGGAACAGCTTGACAAGAGGAATACGACATTTGAAGCCCATGTCCAGGATCCATCTGTGTGTGGTGGCTCTTGATGCATTGACTTCAGCCTCAGTCCACTCCTTGTGAAAGTCCCCAACACTTTTGAATGGCCTTTTCCTGACAATCCTCTCCAGGCTGCGGTCATCCCTGCTGCTTGTGCACCTTTTTCTTCCAGTTTTCCCTTCCACATAACTTTCTATTAATGTGCTTTGATACAGCACTTGGGGAACATCCAACTTCTTTTGCAATTACCTTTTGAGGCTTTCAATGATGGTTTTCTGCATAACTGTCAGGTCAGCAGTCTTTTTCCATGATTGTGATTCCTACTGAATCAGTCTGAGAGACCATTTAAAGGCTCAGGAACCCTTTGCAGGTGTTATGGCTTAATTAGCTGATTAGAGTGGTACACTTTGAGCCTAGAATATTGAACCTTTTCACAATATTCTAATTTTCTGAGATTGTAGATTTGGGATTTTCATGAGCTGTAATCTATTATCATCTCAATTATGACAAATCATGGCTTGAACTATCTTGCTTTGCATGTAATGAGTCTATCTCATATATTAGGTTCACCTTTTAAGTTGCATTACTGAAATAAATGAACTTTTGCACAATATTTTAATTTTTCAAGTTTCATCTGTATGCAATCTTGTCTTTTTTCTGGTTTTGAATTTTTTTCTTTATTTTTCCAGAATTGAAGGAAGGCCTCACTCGGATGAGCATGGACCTGAAAAATAACTTGCTGGGCTCCTTGAGGACTGCTTGGCAGTCCTTTACCAGAACATCATTGCCAGCTGTGGAGGCAGGAGCCACAGGAGATGTGGAACAGGAGTCAGAAGCTGAAACCAGCACGGAGAAGCAACCTGGTTGGTTTAAAGCCTAGGTTTAAATTATGGTTTGCACTCAAGAGTTTGCTCATCTTTGGTGCATGCAAAAGAACACATTTTGTGTTGCTTTGTAGTTGTTTTGGGCTCAGGCTTCCCATTTACAAAATTCCCATTATCATAAAGATTTGGGATCAATAGCGCAGAATGAATATGTGGATACAGTGGTTTATATTTGAGAGATTCTGTTGCCTGAGGGCCTCCTTGGTACCAAGTAAGAGCTCCTTCTGCTCTATTGACTAAAGAGAGATCTAATGGCCTCTGGACTGAATTGGGCAGTTTTCAGGGCTCGGCACAGAGCATTGTACCTAACTCTTCAACTAGAATTGCCATCCAAGTACTTGTGGACAAGACTTCTTTTTAATCTTGTCTGAAGAAAGTTATTTTGAGAGTATGCAAGGGTCTCCAAACCTGGCAACTTTAAGACTTGTGGATTTCAGCTCCCAGGATTCTGGTTTAGGAGATTAACTCCCATGGATGGATGAGAAATTCTAGGAGCGGAAGTCCATGACTCTTAAAACTTGCCATGTTTGGAGATCTCTATAAGACTGAGCTGCCACCATTACCGTAGGCAGGAAAATTAAGGTTGGTCTTAGTTTATCTGGCCTGTTCACTTATTGCAAGTGTGTTGATTCAGTTTTCTTCCATTTGAATACAGAGGAGAAACCAGAGGAACCAACCACATCAGCAAAAGAGGATCTGCCTCCAGTTAATGTGGGGCTGCTGAATGGGGGCCATCGCATTGACTACGTGCTTCAAGAGAAACCCATTGAAAGCTTTAATGAATATTTATTTGCACTGCAAGGCCATTTATGCTACTGGTAAGCTCTGTCTCCTGGGCTAATCCTGATCTGGTACCCAAAAGCTTTGTTGGTTGGGGCTGTCATCAAACACCCTTGACCCAGATATTGATCTGGTCTTCCACTAAGCATGCAAGTTTGGGAAGGACGCACATGTAGCCAGGAAGGAAGGGTAGGATACCAGCCTAGCAATCTAGATCAGCTAACTCAACCCTTACAGATTGCTCCATCTGTACTGTCGTGCAAGGTGGCAGTTGAAGAAGACTGTATTGTCTCTCATCTTCTCCATCATTCCCATTCTTCTCCAAGAGGCTCATAACTATTTATGTATCTCCTTCCTTTGTATTGTGTTGTTTTAATTGCTGAGGTGGAAGTTAGGCTTATGCCCAGTTTTTACTTTTTCACATTTAGTTTCAAATTGTATACAGATGGGATAAACATGATGTTCTGAATTGAATTTAGCTAACTATATGCATTACAGCTAGGATTACAGATATATGAAATATATATACATCAAAATTTTGCTAGTGTGTAATCAACAATGAATAGTTATTTCTTTTTCCTTTTTTCTATCCCTCCTAGGGAGTCAGAAGACACAGTATTATTGTTGTTGAAAGAGATTTATCAAACAAAGGGCATCAGCATGGATCAGCCCCTTTTGTAGAAACAAACTGACCAGCTGCACAACTCTGGACACCAAATATGTAAATCTGTTTTTTTGATTTGAGGCCAGCTGGCTCTGGCTACCGTTTGAAAAAAAGACAAAAAGCAATTGAAGATTTAGAAATTATCCTGCTGTGTATATTGTATGTCTTCTATTATTTTTTTCCTTGAATTAGATCCCCTTCAAGATCAGCTGACTTCAATGAAAAGCTAACCTAACATGGCTGATGTACCATGTTTTTCTTTGTTTTACAGCTCCTGTCACCTTCCTCCTCTTTTGTCTGATGTGCCCAGCATGCTTCGTCCTCATAGTCTGGAACTCTGGAAAATTCAATATCCGATTCAGGGATAGTAGTGACCATTGACAGACTCCTGGTATATTCAGGCCCTTGTGAATTAATCAAACTGCATTTTCTGTCTACAGCCAGTGTGTCTTTAGATACAGTGCAATACCAGTTGTGTCACCTTCAGTTTATGCACTAGTCAAGACTTGAAATTGGTGCTAGAATTTCACATCTTGTCTCCATTAGAAAAAACCTCAAGATGAATGATGGACAGTGAAGGATTTTGACTTTTAGAAACACTTCTGAGGTCATACTGAGCGTTCAGCATTACATGTCAGATTGTTTGTGGGGAGTTCATTTTTTTTTGTCTTCTCTTATTGCTGTTGCTGATTTACTCAAAGGGCTCAAGGTCAAAGCAAAAAGCTGGGCAAACTAAGTCCCATTCTTCTCTGAAATAAGTATGATGATGATGCCAGCAGTAGCAATTGTATCATTCTACTTTTCTAAAGTATAACTACTTACCTGGGAAGGAACTGGCAAAGCTTGTAAATTTGATCTTGTTCACAACGATCAGGATATGGATGAGTGATTCCTCTACATAATGTAGTGTTGTGGAAGCTGTGTGTTTACATTCTGACATGGGAGGTGCCAAACTTCATACAAGCAGCAGCTTGATATGTCCTTGTTTCAATGCATGCAATTGGGTTCTTGAAAGCATCTGAAGAATGAGCTCACTTCCTAGAAACCTCTACCCAGTTATTGGATTGTTTCTTCAAGCACCAGATGAGGGCAGCTCTATACTGGCAAATTTACTTGGGAGCTCAGTGTGATTGGCCAACCATTTGGACAGACAGTTCACATTGATAGTTTAGTCTGCCAGAGTATAAATTCAATGCATGTCTCAACATAATATTGGCTGGCTAGTTGTGGAACACATCTGTGATTTCATGGTATATGTATGTTGGACCCTGCAACTGTTACATGACCATTTATTTTTTGGTCATGAAGTGGTCAATTGCTTTTCACTAATCTCACATTCTGCAAAATTTCTCTTTTCAAGAAAGTCTTGGCCAAGGGAGCAGCAGCAAGCAGCCTGTTTACAAGTAAGATGTGATCACGTGATTGCTAGATGTCTGTTCACCTTGCGTATTCCAATTCTGTGCCGGATACTTAGTTGTTCTCGTTATGTTTGCACTATTATTGCATCACTGAATTTTCCAGCCTCTCATGCTACACTTGTGGCTGAACAGAATGCCATTTGACACGACCAAATTTTCTCAATTGGAGAATCAAGTGGAAAAATCAAGCAGTTGGAAGTTAATGCACTTTGTAAAATATTACCTTTTTTAAAAAAAGTTATTTAACTTTTTCCCAGCAGCTGTCTGCCTTTGGTGAATTTATTGATCTTTGCAAGGAGAATCCTGACTGACTGTTAGGCCTCTTTATCTGTCATTCTAATAAGCACAATTGTTAAATCATTAGGATTGACTTCTTATACAGTAATCTTAGTGATCCCAAGTGGTTTATTTTGTTATGGTAGTTAGATCATAATCCAGATTGGCTGTTCATCGGTTGTTCAAATGAGATTTAAGGATGTATAGGATTAATCTCACAATGCAACCACAGATATTTTTCAAAAATACCCAAGTGCTGTTATGCTGCACAAGTTTGGTTATTCTGTAAAACTTTGCAATTGTTATACTTATCTATGGTAGAAAAACGTTTCACCCTAGACTGTCTTAATAGCAATCTGCTGTACAGTATGAATAGTATAAAAAAATAAATAATCATAATTTCTGATGTTAGAATAGCAATTTCCCATGAAAACAGCAGCATCCAATGACCCTAAGATTAAAAACAAAGCACATGGGTAATGACATGGATAAATTGAACTTTGGGTTTTTCTCCAGCTAAGGAAATACCTTTGAAAAGGGGAGTTTGTTATAGTTGGATAAATGCACAAAAGTGCAAGCTGAGTACTAATTGAGGGACCAAGAAGTAACAAATTAGTTATGAGCTATAAAATATTGATCCATTGCACAGAAATTCCACCACAATCAACAAACTGTATTGTGGTGTGAGTATTGATGGGAATTAAATAGACTCTAAAAAATGCTTCCTTTTAGGAAAGTTCTTACCTATTTATCTTTAACCAGGAGTGCAAAATATATTGACTGTAAGAACTCCAAACCCTTTTGGGGATATCTGAATATTGCCCACTATTGCTAGAGTAATGGTTTAGGAAGGGACATGATAGCTCAGCAGTTAAACATGCTGAGCTTGTCAGTTGGAGAGCTAACAATCCAGGTACAAGACCTAAGCTCCATGCAACAGTTCCCATTACTTGGCCCAGCTTCTGTCAACCTAACAGTTCACAAGTATGCAAATGCAAGTAGATAAATAGATACCACTTCAATGGGAAGGCAACAGCATTCTGTGAGCCTTGGCATCTAGCCATTCTGGCCACAACACTGTGGCTCTCTCCATCAAGAAAAAGATAGCACCGTGCTCTGAAGTTGGACATGAACTCACAGGGAAATCTTTAAATTCAGTGATTTAGGAACTGCAGTGGTGTGAAGCCATAGTTTAACTCATTAGAAATCCCCCTAAAAGAAGCAAGGCTAAAAATGGAAGTGTGTAGTCTTGCGAACTTTGAGTCATCACACTATTTTAAATCAATACCAATTTGCATTGCTGAAAATCAAGCTTTTTGCAGAGCAGTGCAATGGTAGAGGATGCAAAACTAAAAATACTGCCATAAATAAAGAAAAACTGCACAAATCTTGACTGAACAGCAAGGAGGGCACCCGGCAGAACAAATATATGCAGTTAATATAATTAGTCTCCTAGATTTAATTTTGACTCCTTAAATATTACACCTCAGTGGCAAATGTTGGAGACCCCTGATTCCTTTGTAATTAAGAGTAGCAGAAAAATGGCCAATGCATGCGTCTGGATTTAGGGCATCTATCTTTATACCTGTTTCAATGCATGTCAATGTCCTTGGTGAATGGTTGAGCTACTGCTCTGTTTTGAAAGGGCTGGTGTGTTGTTGCACAAAATCACTGAATCCTGAAATACTTTACCACCACCCCCATACTACTATTTTAAGGCAGAATTTTGGGGAGAAAACTATTACAATTGTACCCATCTGTCCTTGGATGGATAGGAATGTACCCTGGGCATCATGAGAAAAGACATCAGACCTCTCCTGTAATATATAGGTCAAAACTGCACACTGAGATCATGTGACATCTATTTATAGGCATTTAAACTCAAGAGCAATGCCTGGCATTACAATGAGAGAATGGATTAGAGACTCCTTTTGTTGCTCTGTTGTGATCAGATGAGGAATGGTTCAATATTGCCAAGAATGAGTTAGCCACAAAAAAATAAATCTTCCCAAACTCTGCAATTTTGCTGTCCTGGAAAAGATTCACTTTCTCAGCCACATATGTGTGATGAAGAGGCAGAGGCTCTGAGTTTCAATCAGGCTGGTATACTTTGGACAATGATGTTTCTCCCCCTACCACCTCTTGGCCTTTGAGCAAAGCAGAACATGGATGATTAAGCTCTCTTTCCCCCCCGAGTCTGCAAATACACAGAAAGGAAACTCTGAGTCCTTCATACATCTAGGTTGAAACCAGAAAGTGTCAGCTTTTGCCTCTCTGGAGAAGATAGCCTGGATACATGCTGCAGAGGCTGATGGCATTTGGGGTCCGTCAGTGGAGGGTAATGCTGTCTGTAGCAGAGATACGCAAAGGTGAAACCCATTCCAGAGCCAACCAGCACATCTTAAAAGGAACAAAAGAATACAAAGATCAATATCTAACACATTGGATATCAGCCCATGCTAAGTTTTGGTAGCCAGGAATGGTCTTAATTTTGCATAGGGGCCATGCTACCAAGGAAGGCAGAGTTGGCTGGGATTTTTTCAACTGCTAAGAGGCTGCAAGATTTGGTTTGGAAATTGATTTATCCTCTTTTAGGGTTTGGGTAGTGCAGTGGCTTAGCAGTTAAGACCCTGGGCTTGTCAGCTGGAAGCCAAGATTCAAGACCCGAGTGCCATGTTACAGGGTGAGCTCCCGTCCTTGGCCCAGTTCCTGCCAACCTAGCAGTTCGAAAGTATGCAAATGTGAATAATAGGCACCATTTCAGTGGGAAGGTAAAAGCACTCCTTGAGGTCATGTTGGCCACATGACTGCAGAAATGTCTTTGCACAGTGCTACCTCAATGGCCTTGACTCCTTTTAAGGTTTACCTGCTACTCCCAACTCAAACAGTCATACAATAACAATTTAGACCATTAAGATTTGTAGCGTCATCAGATATTTGCACTGAAATTTGCCATTCCATTACAACCAAAGGTAGTGGTATCCTCAGTCAAGCATGAGTTTTGGCAGAAAAAGATGCCACTCCCTCCATTCCTTTCTTTAGAGCAGAGATGTACAAGCTAAAGACTCCAAAGCCATCAGCACCTCCACCAAAGCCCAGGCTTCAAAAACAATTTCATCATAGGACAGAAAGGGAAAGTTATAAGATGCCCCAATGGAGAATGGCCTTGTGACTCTTATTCCATTTGAATTAAATAGAGATGTATGGAGTTTCTTTTGTTCACCCATTCTTTGCAAGTTTCCTGCAATCATGAAACTCAAAAACATGGCTCTCGGCCAAAATATAAGCAATGTTGGGCTTCTGACTAATGGAGCAATGAAACAGACTTCTATGTAATAGAAAAATCATCTTTCCCACATACGTCACACATTTTTCCCTCACCTTGCCAGTGATGTTTGTAATCACACATACAGGACAAGGCAATGAGCATGGCAATGAAGAGGGGTCCCCAGAAGGCGCAGAGGTGCCAGGATTGGCCTCGACCACCAGGTGCAAAGCAACGCAGCTTCCCTGCAATGTAGAAGGAGCCAAAAGCAAACCCAGCAAAGACAACTGGAAAACATAAAAGATCCCTTATGAGATGCAGCAATGCAAATGGCCATCACTATCTGTAGCTAGAAATACAAGGGATCCCAAAGAAGAAATTTCCACTTTTCTCAAATAGAAATGTGAAATAGACACAGATGTGGGAGAATGAGTGGCAGAACCTGGGGGTGGAGTTAAAAGAAGGTTCAGCCAAAAATCCCTACATAATCACAAACAAACTAAATCCAACCTCCCTTGAATTCTGTTGATCCTTATTTAGCTCCTAGCAGTTCATTGAGAAGATTCCTGTATGTAGGCATGACCAGCAATAAATCTGTTTAATTGGACCTTCCCACGGTCCTGAGCTTTCACACCTCACAACAATGCTGTTAAGAGCAACCCTAAACCAAAAAGAAAGTGACATCCTTTCAGCTACTCCCAAGTGATGCAACACTGCTCCTCCCAAACAAGCAAACAAAATAATTGACATAAATTAAAAATAAAAGAATGGGAGTTGAATACAGTAATTGAAGGAAATGAGAGATTTATCAATGTTATAGTGGGTAAATTGCAATTAGTTCCAATATCTTCTGACCACAATAGATGGAGTGCACTTTTCTGCTGGTGCCAATTGAAATAGTTTGCAATTAAGGTTTATCAATTCTATTCTCCAGGAATGACAGATTGGGCAAGCCAGGAGGATAGTTCTGACTGTTTCAATGTTAGTATCAGACCAGTTAAATGATCAATCTTGGAAGGGTATGTTTTGTTCTTTTCAAACAATTCTATACAAGAAAGGATCTACTGAATTAAATACAATTTACTGTCAGATCAGGCAAGCAGGACTACAACCCTGGTTGTTTTTCAATGTTAATGCAATTAAAGGAACCATATATAGCCCTACCGATGTTGGAACCTGCCCTCCTCTCTTGCCTAGCTAGTTGAGAGGGAATATACATGTATGCATACATACATACATAAATGCATACATACATTCCTTATTTATAAAATACACTGCTCAAAAAAATAAAGGGAACACAAAAATAAGACATCCCAGATCTGAATGAAATATTCTTATTAAATACTTTATTCATTATATAGTTGAATGTGCTGACAACAAAATCACACAAAAATTATCAATTGAAATCAAATTTAGCAACCCATGGAGGCCTGGGTTTGGAGTTACACTCAAAATTAAAGTGGAAAAAAATACTACAGGCTGATACAACTTTGATGCAATGTCCTTAAAACAAGTCAAAATGAGGCTCAGTCATGTGTGTGGCCTCCACGTGCCTGTGTGACCTCCCTACAACACCTGGGCATGCTCCTGATGATGTGGATGGTCTCCTGAGGGATCTCCTCCCACACCTGGACTAAAGCATCCCCCAACTCCTGGACAGTCTGTGGTGCAATGTGGCGTTGGTGGATGGAGCGAGTCATGATGTGCTCAATTGGATTCAGGTCTGGGAAACAGGCGAGCCAGTCCATAGAATCAATGCCTTCGTCTTGCAGGAACCGCTGACACACTCCAGCCACATGAGGTCTAGGATTGTCTTGCATTAGGAGGAACCCAGGGCCAACCGCACCAGCATATGGTCTCACAAGGATCTCATATCGGTACCTAATGGCAGTCAGGCTACCTCTGGGGAGCACATGGAGGGCTATGCGGCCCCCCTAAAGAAATGCCACCCCATACCATTACTGACCCACTGCCAAACTGGTCATGCTGGAGGATGTTGCAGGCAGCAAAATGTTCTCCATGGCGTCTCCAGACCCTGTCACATATGCTCAGTGTGAACCTGCTTTCATCTGTGAAGAGCACAGGGCGCCAGTGGCGAATTTGTCAATCTTGGTGTTCTCTGGCAAATGCCAAACGTCCTACACGGTGTTGGGCTGTAAGCACAACCCCCACCTGTGGACGTCGGCCCCTCATACCACCCTCATGGAGTCTGTTTCTGACCATTTGAGTCAGAATGCACATTTGTGGCCCGCTGGAAGTCATTTTGCAGGGCTTTGGCAGTGCTCCTCCTGTCCCTCCTTGTACAAAGGTGGAGGTAGCTGTCCTGGTGCTGGATTGTTGCCCTCCTATGGCCTCCTCCACGTCTCCTGATGTACTGGCCTGTCTCCTGGTAGCGCCTCCATGCTCTGGACACTACGCTGACAGACACAGCAAACCTTCTTGCCATAACTCGCATTGATGTGCCATCCTGGATGAGCTGCACTACCTGAGCCACTTGTGTTGGCTGTAGTCTCTGTCTCATGCTACCACTAGAGTGAAAGCACCTCCAGCATTCAAAAATGACCAAACCATCAGCCAGAAAGCTGTCGAAGTGGGCAGTTTGATTTCACAGAAGTGTGATTGACTTGGAGTTACATTATGTTTTTTAAGTGTTCCCTTTATTTTTTTGAGCAGTGTACTTTTGGTTTGGTTAAAAAAAACACCCCATAAATATGCAATGAAAGATGCCACTGCTTACTGAAAAAAGCTGAGCCCAAAATTGAACAACAACAAAAAAAGATACTTCTCTCCTTGAACTGAAAAAAATTCAGGCAGGAATTGTATCTTTTCCAAAGAACGGAACTGAATAGAATTCAGAAAATTTCCTTTGCCTGCAGCATTTAGACTGCACCATAAGCAACTCAAATATAGCAAGGATGCTTGGTAAGACATATATAATGTATGTATGCAAACTGCAGATCTACAAGTAGAGACAAAATGACATATCTTTAATATATTATTTTTTTTCTGACAGAAGCAATGAATAAATGAGAGGTGGGCAACGTAAAAAAAATACTGAGGCTGTTGTATCCCTGCAATAAGATGCTCTAGTGAGCACATATGCATAATGGAACATTCACATAGAGGGACAAATCACATGAATAATACTCTATAGATTGTAAGACAGTTTATAAAGAATGGTTATCTCATAGGACCTAATAACATTTAAATGCCCAAGGGGAGAGAAATACATTCATAACCACTGCAACTTCTATTTCCTTTTAATATCAACTTAGGTTTTTCTTGGATTCCAAGACCAATTCTGTGAACTGAACTGCAATATTTTTAAAAATGATTTTATGCCACATTAGATTGGGACCTAGTACATACATCATATATCATAGTAAAGAACCTTAAGCAATGTGTTGTGTTTAAAGTTAAATATGCCAACCCAACCATTCTGATTGTTTTTGGCTAAATGTGTTGGGTACAGCCAACCAATAGTGGTTTATTCAATGAATTGTGGTTATTCAAGCCATGTCTTAGCACAATATATGAACCAGTTCAATATGGTTCCTCAAAACAAAAGTTCTTGGATGGGGTAATTAAATGTCCCCAAACTAGCCATAATACTATTGCCAGTTCTCTAAGGGCAGTTCTCACAGGAAAAAAAATACTCACAGGAAGAATATCCACTAGGGAAGCTCTTGCGCCCTTCAATCACTACTTGTGCATCTCCTGTGCACAAGAACTGATCAGTTGCCCGTCCATCTGGAAAGCAGCGGTAGAAGAAATCGGGCCGAGGCCTAGAAGAGAAGCGTAGGTCAAGTCAAGGTTTTTCAACTTCAGGAAGATGGAGAAGAGCTGAGGCAAAGAGCTAATCCAAATCTCCAATGGTTCTGTGACAGCTCTAGACTCTATTGTGGTACCTACAAATACCTCACTCCATATCCAACATCCCCTTTTCGACTTCTATATTGTGAGATCATCGCTCTCTTCTCATCAGAGCTTGAGCTGCTGTAGATGTGATTCTCCCCAAATATTATCCTTTACAATAGGGCTGTAAGAGGGGATGATTGACTTAAGACTTAAATGTGGTGTTTATAGCTGAGTAGGGCCTAGAACTTAAGATGTCCAGTCCAACATCTTAATTAAAGCATTAATAGTTATAAATACCATAAAAACAGGTCAGCTAGATACTCCTGTCCTCTCCACTAGGCTTGTTGGTCTTCTGAAAGAGAAGGAAATCCCATGACAACCCTTCCTCTGTGTGGAAGAGAGACCCTTTTTTTAAGGGAGGAAAGAAGTGGGTGGAAAAATAGGGATTAAGGCAAGGAGAGAAGAAGGTAACTTCATGGACTTGATGAGAAAACTCCATAACTTGCCTATCAAGGAAAGTATCCAGTGATACTTTTAACTTGGATTGCAGAAAGGAAAAATTATGGAGTGATGGAGCAAATAAGACTGTTTCCAAAAGTGGGATGGAGACACCAATGGGAGAAAAATGATATTTTTCAACATACTCTTTGGACGATACCTTTAGAAAGAAATACAAGGGAACATTTCTGCTGTTTCTTATGTAACATTACAGGAAGTGTTCAAACTTAAATATTTGCTCTTCCATATTGCAATCTGGTTTCTTCCACTTCATTTCTGGCCTTCTCACATTACTATCTCAGAATATCAGCCCTGCCTATAAGCAACCAGAGGGGAAAATGCTAGCTCTTTCTCTAAAAATGCCAGAAAAGAATCTTACCTGCCCACGGCCAGCTTTACAACATTGGTGAAGATACCATTCAGGGCAAGTGCCAAGCTAATAGCTGAACCAAAGAAAAACAAAGCAATTCCAGTTTAGATCCCCATGATAGACCAAGGGAAACAACTGGACAGAAATACAAGTACAATATCTTTAAAGCAATCCAGCTCAATGGGTCTCAACAGTCAATTTGTTTTGTATGGGAAATCCAAATTTGGGGTTACCATGAATAAGCAGCTTGCCATGTCCTATCAGCAGGTCTGGTAAGGAAACTAGAATCACCCTCCATAGGTTTTTATTGAAATATTCATTCATTCATTCATTCATTCATTCATTCATTCATTCATTCATTCATTCACTCACTCTAGATTGCCCATCTCCCTCAAAGAGGGATGGATGCAAATGGAATCCTGGTTTATTGTTCCCAACATTAAGGTGACAACAAACTTCTCATCTCTTCCCTACTAGGCCAAAAGGACAAATCTGACACAATGAACCTACTGCCTTATTCAGCAATTTCATGCAACCCTCAACTTTCTGCAAACATCATCCCCCCTGTGCTCACCCAAACATGCTTCCCGGGTATCTTCTTTGCCAGCCTTCATGAAGAATTTGGCCAGGAAAATCAAGACCAAAGGAGACACAAAGGAAATGAACTGCAACAAGAGGATCAAGATTCAAATAAGTGTTACACTTACAAAAGCAAAACAAAGCTGCAGAAATGATTAAAAAAAAACCATTGGGACATTTCTTAGCTTTAAAACAGGATTGTACCACCTTTTACAGAGAAGAGGGTTCATTTAAGCTCTTTGGATGCTTGCTGGGAATTATGCTAAAAATATCATTTTCGGAAAAATTGGCATTTCTGCCCCCAAAAATGACAGCAAGCAATGTGCATAGGCCTTCATTTGGACCAGTGTTTTTCAAGTTTGACAACTTTAAGGTATATGGACTTCAACTCCCAGAATTCCCCAAGCAGTAGAGAATTCTGGGAGTTGGGAATCCATATATCTCAAAGCTGTGAAGTTTGAAAGACACAGGTTTAGACTTAACAGACCCAGATGAACAAAAATAAACCACAGAAAAACAATTCCATGCCTCCCCAAAACACATGACATGTATTGGAAATTTTAGCCACCCCACCTTATACCACTCAGTTTCACTTTATTCTGCCCCAAAATGCTATTTTTCTTTAAGGTCTGCTTCTGTCTGACCCACCATTGTCCATGAAACAATTTGCTCTGAAACAGCAAAGATCTGATAATTTGGAAGCATGCAGCTACATGTTTTGAAGCATACAGTGGCAGTCCTTTCAAAGCATGAAATAAAGCTTTTTAACAAAAAAAAGATACTATTTTAATGTATGTGTGTGGGGGAAATAACTTTCTAATAGTAAAGATGGTTTCACAATGAAAAAAATTAACAAGGAAATTGGTGAGTATCCTTTTTCCAAGTCTCTTCAAAGAGAGGCTAGACAGCCATCTGGACTGGGGTGCTTTAATTTGGGTTCATTGCACTGAGCAAAAGTCTGGGCTTAATCGAAGCAAAGTTCTGCTTGCCAAGAAAGAGGCATGCAAATAAAAGTTGGAGGGCAAATGGACTTACAAATATAGATCTGGTGAGCACATGGTCAGACTCTATGTAGGGATTTTTGTAGAGCCACATTTCTTCAGGTTGGATGACTCGCTGGAAAGGTGGCAACACTTGAGTGAACCTAAAGAAAGTAGGATCCCAAAATGTTTGGTTCTGTAAGTATTCCGGGCTTTCCATAGCAATTTACAGCACCACATTGCTTTTTCAGTTACATGAAATCACACAACCTTGGTCCATGAATGCAATATATATTAATCCCAGTATTTGGAAACATTTGTCTAATTCTATGTAATGCAGCACAGTTTGTCATCTCTTTAACCTTAACCCATCTTCCCCAGGGTGAAAATAAAGGATAATAGAAATAATAACAACAACATCTATCACATACTGAGCTGTTGTAAGACAATTGCTCAGACTGACTACAAACAACATCAAGCACAGGCTCAGATGGTCCACTGGAACTTGTGTCACAACTACCATCTGCCTGTAGCAAAGAACTGGTGGGATCATAAGCCTGAAAAAGTGATAGAAAATGAGCATGCAAAACTACTGTGGGACTTCCGAATACAGACTGACAATACAGACTGTTTTGGAACACAATACCCCAGACATCACAATTGTGGAGAAGAAAAAAGTGTGGATCATTGACATTGCCATACATGGTGATAGCAGAATCGACGAGAAACTTGAAAAAGTCACCAGATATCAGGACTTGAGAATTGAGCTGCAGACTCTGGCATAAACCAGTGCAGGTGGTTCCAGTGGTACTCACCACACACTGGGTGCTGTGCCTATAGACCTAGGCAAGCACTTCAAAACAATTGGCACTGACAAAATCACTATTGGTCAGCTGCAGAAGGCCACCTAACTGGGATCTGCTCGTATAATCTGCCGATACATCACGCAGTCCTAAACGCTTGGGAAGGGTTCAACTAGTGATTTGGGATATGAAACCCAGCATAGTTATATTGTTTGCTGTGTATACTGCCATTTCCATGTATAATAATAACAACAACAACAACAACAACAATAATAATAATAAGAATAATCCAAAAGACAGCATGCAAAGGAAAGGGAGAATGGTGGTTCTTATGACCAGATAGAACAAATTCCAATTTGCCTTTCTCTTTTCAGAATCTCTTTGGGATGTGACTACATATAAAAAATGCAAGGCAAGTATCAGCTGTCTTTGATGGAGATTGCCATTTTTGTTCCAGGCATTTGAAATCAAAGCACTTCCTGGAGGTCTTTGGCCCATCCAACCATTGTATCTTATGTCCCTGAGGTTAACTGCAAGGCACCTCAGCCACCTAGTTCTCAGGATCCCAACTAACAACATAAACCCTCTGCTGGTGGGGATTCTGGAACCGAAGGGCCTTAACATCTGGTAGCCCCTGCCCCACCGATCCTCTCCTTTGCAGGCTCCAAAAGAACAGGCCAGCATCTTAGCACCAGCCTATGTATTCCCCACGAGATGCCCCGCCTGACGCACAGCGCAAAATGCCACCAAACACTGCAGGTGCCTCCTTCTTTTGAGGGCCTTCAGCCCACAGAGGGCATGCCATTCGGCTCAGGCCAATTCCTAGCAACCACGACGCCGAGAAGGCCGCCCCAGCCTTCCGAAAAGCCGCGCAACTTCTTTGCAAGGCCGGGAAAGCTCCAGGTGGGGAGGATGGGCGAAATTCCGGTCAGGCCTGGGAATGGGAACCGCCCCCAAAGAAGAGGGAGAGCAGCGCCCCTGGCCTCGCGACCCGCACCGGAGACGGAGGCCCTCCCACTCACAAGAAGAGGCCCAGCAGCAACGCGCCCAGCCCCACTTCCAGCAGCAGGGCCAGCCCCGCGCGCGGGATCCTACACACGCGCTCTCGCTCGCGCCCCGGGGGCCTCGCTCGCTTTTGCTCTCCCTCCCTTTCAGAGGAGTCCAAACGAAGCGAGTCCTCCCGGCTGAAGTGGGAGAGGAAGAGCGCGGGAGGCGCCGTTCGTTGGTTCCTTGCGTTAACCCGCTTTGGGGTGGGTGGCGAGGGGACAAGAACTCCAGAACCGTAAGTGATGAAGAGAGCCGAGGGTCGAGAAAGGAAGATATTTGTAACCCAGGGTTCAAATGAAGGGTCCTTGGTGCTTCATTACTATTATCCTTCTCATCTTTCCGATGACCTATTTATTTCCTTGGCTTCTTTATGACTCTCACTTAGAATAGAAGAGAACGGAATGGCTTTGTCAGTTTGAATGTGCACCAATCAACATACATTAACATGACATTTCATTGCATACAGCTCAAAGGCTCTTTATATTTCATGATTTATGTTGATTGCTTATTTAGTATCATATCACTATCACTGTGTCTTACGACTTAAGATGATGGTATGTTATGATGATCATGATTTATCACTTGTTGCTTGGATGTACACTTAGAGCTTATGCACCTGAGACACATTCCTTGTGTATCCAATCACACTTGGCCAATAAAGAATTCTGTTCTATTACCAAAGTAGATAATGTCACCAGTGGTCCCAATGATGTTACCTAGTTTGGGTGATGAAACATCTGCAAGAAAACCACCCAAATCAGAGAGTACCAATGTCATGCCCCTGGTGGAGACTGTGTGCTAGCAGACGCTAGAGATAATTTAGTGTTTTATTCCTAAAGAAGGTTTATCCTGGTTATCTTCCTGAAGTTGGCAATTATCCTGGTCTGTCGTGGAACTTTATTCAGTGTGGTTTGTTTCTGGTTTTTGCTTCGTTATCAGCTCTTTGAATTTGAACTGTGTTTCTTTCCTTTGAAATGTTATTTGGAAAATAGTTTACTCCTCCACTGTGAACAATTAAACAGTGAAGCCAAGTTGAAGGTATTAAAGGACTTTTATTTACGTTTTGGTTTTTGTTATATTTCTGATATACTCTGGGTCATCACAACCAAGGAGCCCAAGGGCTGAGTAGGGACAACAGGCTGAGTCCTTCATCTCTGCACTCCCCTCATTGCTACCTAGCCAACCAAGGTTAACCTCAGTCAAACTTGTTGGCCAATGCCATCTGCTGCTTAGCCAACTTGTGTGAATGCAGTCATTGTGGTTTTGCAAAGAGTTATGGTGATTGTGACTTTCCCAACAGTTAAACTGGGGCTTTATTTGAGCAGGTTTATTTGCATCTATATCATCTCAGTGGCACAGTGGTTAAAGTGCAGTACTGCAGCCTGCTTCTGCTGCAGCCAGCTGCCTGCAATTTGGCAGTTCAAATCCATCCTTCCATCCTTCCAAGGTGGGCATAATGAAGACCCAGATGGTTGGGGGCAGGAGGCTGACTCTGTAAAACTGCTTAGAGAGAGCTGTAAAGCGGTATATAGGTCTAAGTTATTATGGGACTAAAAAAGTGATTCATGACATTTTTCACTGTTACCATCTTTGTCACAACCCCAAGATTATCTGATCAAAATTCAGATGCTTGGCAATTGGTTCATATTTATAACCATTCAGTGGTGAGATTCAGCCAATTCACACCACTTTGCGAGAACCGGTTGTTAATATTCTGAGCGGTTTGGTGAACTGGTTGTTGGAAGAACTCATTAGGGCAGAGAATCAGTTGTTTGAATCCTACCACTATGACCATTGCTGTGTCCCAAGGTCATGATTCACTTAACCGTGCTACTAACTCATCAACTGCAGTGGTTCACTTAACAATTGTGACAAAAAAAGGTTGTAAGGTGGGGCAAAACTCACTTAACAAATGTCTCACTTAACAACAGAAATTTTGGGCTGAAATGTGGTCATAAGGAGTCCTGTTTACAGTAGTAGCTTCTCTCATTGATAAACCATGGCTACCCAGAATAAGACTATGAGAAGAAGCAACAATCCGTTGACCACTAGGTGGCCCTATTGACGTTGCATAAAGGAAGAGAGAACCTGCAACTTGGATCCAAGGGGAGGGATGGAAGGAAGCTCAAATTCAGCAACATCTGGAAAGCCAATCTGGCGTTTAGATTTGTTGCATGTGTTGCTGAGATGGCACACCTCTTCTTAGGAGTTAATCAAATCCTAAATTAATGATTTGTGCCTGGTTTCAGTAGGTGGTAGCATTTGGTCTTCCATGTCTGAACTCGAGACCTAAATAGGCTCAGGTTCTTTCTAAAAGCAGTATTCATATTTGCGGTTTCCTTATAGCCTGAACTGGGCAAATAATACATTTAGTATGACCTTTTAAATGTTTTTTATTGAAAGGAACTAAAATCCTGATGTATTTTAACCTCTCTTTGGAAAGGGAAGTGACCCATCGCATTTTATACATGACACATATAGTTTGGACTGATGTCAGAGAAGCACTATTCTAATTTTTAATTAAGGGTTGACTGCCAAGCATCCTGCTAATGGAATAATTTATCTAAAAAGTATTGATGTATTTGGGTAAAAAAGGAATTGTATATGTGTATTGCTTTTACTTTGAACCTAGGAGATTTCTTATACACAAACTCTTGTGATACCATATTATTCAGTACTGATTTCTGTCACCAGTGTCAAGCTGTCTCCTATTCTTCTTTGTGCAAATAGTCCTCATCTTAAAACAATTCATTTAGTGACCTTTCAAAGTTACAACGGCACTGGAAAAATAACATGACTGTTTTTCACACTTATGACCATTGTAGCATCCCTATGGTCACATGATCAAAATTCAGATGCTTGGCAACTGGTTTATACTTATGTGTCTCAAGGTCATGTGATCAGGTTACCTTCTGAAAAGCTGAATCAATGGGGAAGCCAGATTCCCTTAACAACCATGTTACTAACTTCACAACTGCAATGATTCACTTGCAGAACTGTGGCAAGAAAAGTCATCAAATGGGACAAGACAAAATTTACTTAAGTGTCTCACTTAGCAACTGAAGCTTTTGGCTCACTTGTTGTCATAAGTCAAGGACTACCTGTCGTATCTCTGCATCTGGATGACTGCACTTAGCCAGACTGGGCTGATGTCATATAAGCTAACATTCATTAGCGAATATGAAATGGGATGGGAGATCACCAAGGAATGGGATGGGAAATTATGAAAGAATCTGATAGGTTATATTACTGAAAAGTCAAAAATTATTCTTGAAGAAGGTTGAACAGCAAGCCAAGTATTCATCACAGACATCTGTGACATCCAGGAATTAAGCACAGCTTGACTTGACTTCACTTTCAACCCATTTCTCCAGAGTCTGAGAAAATCCAAGGTATGAGTTCCTATTTTTCTTTTTCTTTTTTTCTTTTTCTTAAAAGACGGACACTGGAAACCAAATGGCATTTGCAATATTTGTTTTAATTTGCAGTTGAGCAAAGATAGAGATACAGAATGGACATTTCAACAGGGACTATAATCCATTTTCTCACACTGGATGCCTAAGAAATTGTCCTGCCAAGTAAAATTATCTCAGGATCAGTTGTCTATATTTGGATTCACATAATGTACTGTATTAACACATTATTTCTTCCTTCCTTTGGCTATGTGCTATAAACTCAAACCGCTATGATTTGAAAATTATGGTTTATAACAATGTATGGTATTAACCCAGCCTATTCAACAAATCATAATTAAATCATAGCTAAAACATAACATGGAATCTATATTGCTGGCCAATAGCATAATGTGCAAACAACCTTAGCTCATTGTTTTTAAACTTCTTGCATCCAAAGTCAAATCAATCTATCAAAGAACGAGAGTCCCCAGAAAACAGAAATAAAAGTGTGTAGCTTTTCCAAGAAGAAGAGAGAGATACCAGATCTATGTATGTGTCAATTAATAACAAGTTTTCAAAGCATTAAAAATTGCAATGGTACTCCCATATTAACAATACTTCTCTAAGCTGGAATTGATGCACTCTCTGCCCTAAATCCTAACTTAACCATTTCCCCCACTATATAACTAAATGAGAAATTAAAGTTAATTACTGCAAAATGTTAAGCTTAGTTTTTAAACCCAAACCTTGCTGAGCCGGGTGGCTCTTTGCTCAGAGAACCCCACCTGGATTCTATTGTTTTTGGGCCCCCCGCTCTGCTGCCCCATCTTGAAAAATGAATCATTTGTCAATTACTAGATTATTTCTGTGGAACACCAATGATACATGGCCTTCTGAATGAGAAACAATAGATAACTTTCTTAGTTAAGTGCTAGAAGAAGGGATTCTTTCAATCGTGTTCTTTTTTTAGTTGATAATTACAGGTATTCCTTGACTTATGTCCATAATTGAGTCCAAAATTTCTGTTGTTAAGATATTTGTTAAGTGAGTTTTGTTCCATTTTATGACCTTTTTTGCCACAGTTGTTAACTGAATCACTGCCGTTGTTAGCTTAGTGACACAATTAAGTGAATCTGGCTTCTCCATTGACTTTGTCAGAAAATCAAAAAAGTGATCATATGACTCCAGAACACTGCAATGGTCATAAATATGAATCAATAGCCAAGTGTCTGAATTTTGATCATGTGACTTATGCAATGATCATAAATGTGAAAAACAGTCAAAAGTCACTTTTTAAAGTTCCGTAACTTTGAACAGTCACTAAATATGCTGTTGCAAGTCGAGGTCTATCTGTACTGCTTTCAAATTGTTGACATCAGTTTTTACAATCAAATATAAAAAATATACCCTATAACATCATTATTATAACCTGCAGACCACTATGGGGGCCTTAGTGCTCTCTGAGATTGCTGCGGTTTTTTTGCAGATATTTCATTACTGAACTAGGTAACATCATGCTAGCACTGATGATGTTACCTAGCTTGGTAAATTAAATGTCTGCACAAAAACCACCAAGTTCAGAGAGCACCAAGGACCCCACAGTTCAATTCCAAGCTACAAATATTATATCAGTATACAGACCACTGTTTTTCAAGTACAATAAATTAAGATGGCAGATGAGGAGGTCTTTGGTAGAAAATGGGGCCCATGCCAAACAACTCAAAGTGTTCGCTTATGCCTTTGTGGTGTATCTAAAGACCATGTCCCACTGCACCAACGGATGCAAAGAGGATGTAAAATGGACAAAAAAGCTTGCCATCCGTTTGAAAACGCGATGCATCCGTTGTGTACTCACTGCGTACAGGTTTCATACGCTCTATCCGTCAAACATCTGTCTACTGCTATTTCATCCGCTCAAAAAGTTTTGAGCTGCACAAAACTTTTTGAGTGGATGAACTTGCCGCCACGTACGATGTACATCCGCGACACGGGCAACAAACGTTCTACGTCCATTGTCAGCCGTTACACGTCCGCTGTATCCTCTTGGCATCCTCTGGGCATCCCCTCAACTCACATCCGCTGCAGTTGAAAGCGGAAAGAGGAAGTGAAAGGTACACGGAACGTCCACACAGCGTTAGTAGCACGGACATAGAAAGGATGTAAGCTGATGCATCTCGTATATAAAGCATTAAAACGGACAAAACGTTCGTATATGGGATGTATCTCGGATATTTAGGTCTGGAGTATGCCTAGAGTATGTGGAAGGACACCTAGTGGAAAACCGACATTTCCTATAAAAAGGGGGAGGAAATCACCTGGATCTCACTATCGGTCCAGCAGCCGTGGTGTACAGACCTCTTCACCCTTGGTCTTGCTCTTCCACATCATCCATTGATCTCCACCATGGATCATCACACACTCCTTATGGTAGCTGCCATCATTCAACACCAGAACCAAGTCCTCTTCAGACTGTTTCACCTTTTATACAGAAGGAGAAGAAGGAGATGTCCAGGAGCTGTGTGGGTCCAATGATGGATCGGGAGAAGAGTGGAGTTTGGACTCTTTGACAAGCTGATGGTGGAGCTGAGGAATGAAGACACTCGTGCATTCCAGCACTTCATGAGGATGCCACCAGCCATGTTTGACGAAATTGTGAAGCGTCTGAGACCCAGGTTGACCAAGCCTAGCACCAACTTCCGTCCCAGCCTGGACACTGGACTGAAGGTGACACTGACTCTGCGCCAACTGGCCTCTGGAACCACGTACAGAAACATGCAGTATGCCTGGAGGGTGTCACACAACACTATCAGCAAAGCGGTCAGAGAAGTGGTGCAGGCCATCATCGAAGAATAAGTGGAGGAGCTCCTCCAGTGTCCCACCACTGAAGAAGGCTGGAGGAAACTTGCAGAACAGTGGTATCAGAGGTGGAACTTTCCCCACACCGTTGGAGCCATAGATGGGAAGCACGTGGCCTGCAAAGCTCCAGCCAACTCAGGGTCCTCTTATCACAACTATAAGGGCTTTTTCAGTATCATCCTCTTTGCCATGGTTAATGCTGACTACAAGTTCATGTACATCGATGCTTCAGGCAATGGGTCTGCTTCAGATGCCCAGGTATACAACGCCAGTGACCTCAAGGATGGGCTGGAATGCAACCTCACCATGGGTTTTCCAGATCCAGACGCCCTACCCAACGACACACAAGATGTGCCCTACTTCATCGTGGGTGATGACACCTTCTCCCTCAGAACCTACCTCATGAAGCCCTACAGTTCCAGATACCTCACCTGTGAAGAGAGGATCTTCAACTACAGGCTGTCCAGGGCAAGACGGGTGGTGGAGAACGCCTTTGGCATCCTGGCCAACAGGTTCCAGGTACTTCTCACCACCATGCAGCATCACCCAGGGACTGTGAGGAGGATCGTGGAAGCTTGCTGCATCCTGCACAATCTCATGCGCACCCACTACCCAGTGTTGCAGAACAGGCTTGTGGACCGTCAACAAGGCAATGGGGACATGGAGCCTGGTGAATGGAGGCAAGGACAAAACCTGATAGACACTGTGGATGTGCAAGGCCCCAACAGAGCTTCACGTGAAGGGAAGAAGCAGCGCAACCTCCTGAAACACTGGTGCAACTCCCCAGCTGGAGCAGTGGAGTGGCAAGACAGGATGGTAGATGCTTAATGGATGCTTCCTTGAGCCTGTCTCATAACACTGATGAAATTGTGCCATGTATGTTGAGTGGCCCCACAATGAATAGGGCATTAATAAAGAGCTTTGTTTATTTTGAAATGTGTTGATCAATGAATAAATTGTTATTGATAAAAAAGTGCCATATGTGTGGCAGCTGGGAGGGTGGACCATCCAGTCCCACTATGCTTGCACTGGAGGTTTATCAATCCCACAGCTATCCTTACCCATCCCACAACTTTCCTTACCCATCCCACAGCTATCCTTACCTATCCCACAACTATCCTTACCCATCCCACAAGCATGCAAAGGCTTAACCCTTTTTTCAAAGTTTTCACCAACACTTTATTAAGTAAATAAAATGAACCAAGTGTGTGAAGTAAAGATAACCTTTATTAATAACTGTCTTAAATAAACTGTATGACTTTATAAAAAAAGCAAAATGAAACAAGTAAAGTGTCTTTAAGCAAAGATAAGGTGAACAGGTAACAACTCAGTCTCTGGCACTATTCTCAGTCACTCTGAGGCATGTCCATGGTCTCAGTTGTCGAGCAGCCAGGAACTGTGGAGGTGGTTGTGGCTGGAGTGCTGGTGTGAGGCACTATTGGGGTGCCTGGCCCCGAGAGTACAACAGGGGATGATGTGTTCAGGAAGCTCTCAGAGAGCTGACTCAGTCCCGTGAGGTTGAGAGGCCCTTCCTCAAGGACCTGGGATGTCAGGCACAGTACTGAAGACAGATTTTCTGTTGAGGGGCTTGGCTGTGGAATGGAGGAAGGAGGAGTGTAGTGGGGCTGTCTGGTCTGCAGCTGGGTCAGGTGAGGCATCTGTGGCGTGCGATGTACCTGGGCCTGGACTGGGAAGGGCTGCCTCTACTGTGGGAAGTCCTGGTACTCGTAGCCTTGGTAGGTGAGGGGCTGTTGAAAGCCGTGGAAGGGCTGTGACATCGCCTGGGATGGAGGAGCAGTCCTGGACTGGGTCGGAGCAGGTTCAGTTGGGCCTGGAGGGTGGTGCAGCAGTTCTGTGATTTTCTCCTTCATCACCTGGTACTGGGCCTCGGGCAGGTCCATGATGGTCTGGCTCATGTAGGTGATGAAGGGCTTGCGGTTCGAGGATGGTATATCGCTGTAGACCAGCTGAGAGAGAAGATCTGTGCTGGTCTTGATGGTGTCCCTGATCTCCAGCAGGACAGTGTGGCTCTGGCCCTCCAGTCTGCCTCTCTGCCTGCTTTCTGTGGAGGTGGAGCTGGGGGTGGGTGTCAGTTGGTCTCTGGCTGCTGCATCTTCTTGCTCCATTTGAGGCAGGAGATCCTCCACGTCCTCTGGCATGGGGAGTGCAGCTGTCGGGAGGGTCTCTGTGGTGGGGCCCTCCAAATATACCTGCCTGGACACGGTAGCTGTCTCCTGGCTGGAAGAGGAGTGGCTGTCTGTGGGCTGTCTGAGGGAGAGGGTTGACAGAGGGGCTGCTTTTCGGTGGCGGACCTCACCTTCCAGGAAGCTGCACTTGGCCATGATGTACATCTCCTGGTCAGTGAGCTTGACAGCGGCCTGGCCAGATTTCTTGAGGTGCAGCTTGCCCTACCAGGTGTGCATGTGCTTCCACCATCCCAGGAGTACATCTGAAGTGTAGCCCAGGCTCTCTGCCTTGTCTCTCCACGCTGCCTGCTTCCTCTTGGTGTCGCGATAGAGCCTGTGGCCCTTTCTCTACAGGTACTCGTTCTCCCTCAGCCATTCCAGCACCTCTTCCTCATGGTCCTCGGAAATGGAGTACTGTTTCCTCTCTCCCTTCTCCTTGCCTTGCCTCTTCCTCCCTCTGGCAGGGGCTTCAGGGCCTTCAGTAGCAGGACTTTGAGGGCCTTGGGGCTGGTCCACCACAGCAGCAGCAGCAGCAGCAGCAGGAGAAGCAGCAGCAGCAGCAGCAGGAGAAGCACCAGCAGCACCAGCAGCACCAGCAGGAGAAGCACCAGCAGCACCAGCAGCACCAGCAGCACCAGCAGGTGAAGCACCAGCAGCAGCAACGCCAGGAGCAGCAGCAGAAGCACCAGCAGCTTCAGAGTCAGCGCCAGGGGGTGGGATGGTGGTTCTGTCCTTCTTGCCAGGGCTGGCAAGAGTAGGCACAGGCTTTCTCTTTTTGCCTGATTGACGAACCATGGTGTTCCTTCAAGATGTCTCTGGCAGCAGGTCTTTCCTCTGAATGGTGACTGCATGCGAGCTGCATCCTTTTATGTCAGCGAAGCTGACGCAATTCATCCTCCCCGCATGCGCAGTGACCGCTATGCATCCGCTATGCATCCTATAGGCGTCCATGATGCATCCGCGTCATCTGCTACGCATCCGCTCCTTCCGCTACGCGTCCGCTTCGCTATTCTCCCCCGGAAGCCCTGCAGATGTGTCATCCGCTTCCATCCGCTAGGCTTCCTACGAACATCCGTTTACCATCCTCGCTACGTACTATCCCCGTCCGTTCCTTTCCGTTGTACGTTCTATTTATGCAAATTTGGGGCACTTTTGAGAGCGGATAACAACAGATGGAGCCACCCCCGAAATTTTGCTCGTCTGCTGTGTCCTTTTTGCATACGTTTTGTATCCGTCAGCCAGTGTGACCTAGCCTTAATGGACACTATTCCACTGATTATTTAAGAGATAATGGCTCAGTTAATGGGAAGGAAAATTCTAGCCAATGAAAATTCTGATCAGAAAGACAAGATAAATTTTTATATTTGCCAGTAAGTTCATGCTATTACGATGGATGGAAAATGAAGAATCAGACTTTCCATTACTGACACGAAAAAGCTCTAAGCAAATATTAGTGAGGCATCTG
This sequence comes from Laticauda colubrina, assembly GCA_015471245.1. Lineage (NCBI taxonomy): Eukaryota > Metazoa > Chordata > Lepidosauria > Squamata > Elapidae > Laticauda > Laticauda colubrina. The sequence continues at coordinate 12,170,997 of BLBF01000065.1, read as the reverse complement.
GAAATAACAGACCGAGGAGAGGGTTTAAAATGGATGTTTCTTTTACATGGCCAAATCATAGTCCATGAGGACTTCTCTAATCCCTGATGGTTCTGACATTTGTGGTAAACTGAGTGATAACATTGCACTGAATCAGACTTTTCTATAACTATTATTTATTGATTGCATGAACAATTGATTGGATTTGCATAACACCATTATGAGCCAAAAATAAACTAATATCAGGATGATCAATCATAACCTGGCCAAATTAATCAAGTGTCTACAAGTTGAGAAATATGGTCTGCTTCTCCTTTGGATTAGAAAGCAAAGTTTGGTTTGCAGTCATGACAGTTGGTTCATACCACAATATTTTATGTTCAAAAGATTAAGAGCAACCTTGGCCAGCTCTCAAACAGCAAGGTAAGACCTGGTTAGGATTTGGAGAGGAGCTGTAGGCTGACCTGAGAATTTGAAAGAATATCTGGCATAATGCATTGGCAAGTCACTTGTGGTTTTGTGGTCAAGAAAATTATGGAAATATGTCCATGAACTCCCCATGCCCCGAGAAAGGTAAAGCAAAAGGAAGAAGTCATCTATTTTAAAGATCTAAAGACCAGTGAAAAGAACATGACTGAGAAAGAAAATGGAAGTCTATAGTTTTCTTTAAAAACTTGAACAGGTTGTTTTCATGATTTACCTGTCTTTCAACCCTTAAACAGGCCAGTTCTGGATCAGGTGAAGATCTGATTTTGAGCCTTCCCAATATGATTGCTTGACAAAGTATTACAATGCAATGCTTTGTAATTGAAGTATTGTAATATAATTCAACGCTTTGAAAGATTTGGCAAAGTATTACAATGCAAAGTAAATTGTTTGTATTCCCAGTGCATTTCTAATGTTCTTTTCCATCATACAGGATGACTTTGGGGATAAGTTAGAAAAATGTATTAGGTGTGATGGAAACAAAAAAAAGTAGAAGCAGTGCCTGCAAAGATGTTTTTTAAAGGGGTGTTTTTGCTTCCCTTACTTTATTGATAGCTGATGGGCTATGATGGAGCTTCTGTTCATATGTAAAAATCTAATGAATAAACTTAGGATTTCTGAGACCACCATTATTATTCATTTTCATTCTCCATCTTGGTTCAAAATAGTGAAAAAATAATTTTATCTTCCAGATAGACTTCAGGCTTGGAGTAAAAACTGTTTTGTGTCTTATTTTGTATGAAGTCAGTCATAGTATATAATATATTGTGATTTATAAATTAATGTGGCATTTAATAAACAATGCATAAAATAACTTAATATAAGTTCTGAATCTAGCTAGTGTTTGAGATTGGCATATATCTCTATCTCTATATCTATCTATCTATCTATCTATCTATCTATCTATCTATCTATCTATCTATCTATCTATCTATCTATCTATCTATCTATCTAATGGAGATCTGGAAAAAAGATGACTGAGTTGTTCCTAATCATCCAGAAATCTTTGAGTAGATCCCAATCTGCCTTCCTGCATAGTTCTCTAGTAGTTTTTTTAAGCTGGCTTCTAAAATCCTGCCATTTATGCATGGGCATCAATTACATTTCCCAGAGATATCATTTGCACAACTGATGCTGAGTGATGCAAATTATGTAATGCTCATCATGTGTGCAATTAGTATGGTGTACATGATGACACTTGCCTGTCTTCTTCCCCTGATATACATTCTCTTAATACACAAGAAGAAAATCTTTAAGGTGGTCAATGACCAGTACATAATGAAACTTGATGATATAAATCAATCAATCAATCAATCTATCTATTTATCTATCATCTATTGCCATTATTATTTTCATAAATATATTGTATAGCGTTATACCTAAATAAAGATGGCAAATATTAATTGTAGACTAATTAAACATATCCATAAGTTGGCTATAGTTCTTACACATGATACAGTGAGATGTGGTTAGAATAATAGAACTGCGCATATCTATAAATAAAACTGCGCATATCTATATCAAATAAAAGATATAAATTGAAATTATGTGGGATTATCCAAATATATATCAGCATAAATTTGCAATAGAATAAAATATGACAAATAGTTTCAGAGGTGCCTAGAAAGAGAAATATTTCAAATGTTATTCCAGAGTGACCCTAACTGATAAAGCACAAAGGCTGGTTAAATATAACCTTGATTTTTCTGACCTTAGTTAAACCTCAGTTCTCTATATCATTCACACATTTACATCACTGTGCATTTATCACAGACACTTCCCCCCCCCCCCCATTGTGGGGAGCAGAATGGGGAAGCTGATGATTGAATGAAAATTGTAAATGCCTGCACATAATTGACTAATTGTTTCCCTATCGGTAGAAATTCAAGCAGAGGGAAGGAAGCTTTGCTATTTGCAAATTTCCTTTTTGGTTTTCATAGCACTTTCTCCCATGCTCTACTGTGAGCTAAGAATGGAGTAAGCCACAAGGCTCATCATTAGAGTGAAGTAATGGGCACTGCTAACATTTGAAGATCTTGGGCATGGCAGACTACAAGATTAATTGGCATACAAGTGATTGATCACAAGCCACATCACCCTCTTGCTAGGTTCGCTTGCATTCTTCCCATCAGGCAGGCTCAGGTTGCTGGAAATGATGATGAAGTCAACACATTCCTCAGTTTGAGTTTCACTGCTCTCATTAAGCTGGAGGGACAAAGAACAGTTGGGGTAGAAAACTCCATTGGGAAATTTCTTGGCATTATCCCTGTAAAAAATGGTGTCATTGGCCTCCACGGCCAAGTTGTCAATCATTTCATTACCATAGCAAAGATTTTTCAGGGTGGTGGAATTTTTCCTGACATTTTTGAAGAACTTCTTCCACAGCTGCCTTCTATATGAGCTGCTCCTTCTCAGGCAAACATTGCTGTAGAGGCCTGCAAGGAGGACCGCAACCAGCAGATTTTTCCACATCGTGAAGTCTTTGAAAAAAAAAAGATGAGTGCTCATATTTTGCATAAGTACTGAAAAAGTTTGGAAACCATTGCAACTATAAGAATTCACCAAATAGATTAATTCTTCTGCTTGCTAAGAAATAAGAAACTTCCTTTGGCACGCAAGAACAGTACAAGACAAAAGCCAGCAGAAACTCCATTATCATTTAAGACTCACATCCAGATAGATTCTTCTGCACTACCCAGCCACGATCAAATTAAAATTAGCCATTAAAAAAAAAAACCTAGTATGTGTGTCAGCTCCAAAAACCAAGGAAGATATCTTGTGATTCTTTCCAACAGATTTTTTTAATTGTCACTCACCCATAAACAGAAATATTGCAAAACAAAAGCATGCTAACAATTCCTTAAGGCATATACTCTGGGAATTATTTGGGAGGAACTGTCTTCACCCTGTGTCTCTCACACAAATTATCTGAACTGAGTTGTCTCTTACTTCTCTGGAGCAAGACACACGCACTGGGGAGTCCTGACTACTTGTGTGCTTGTGTGTGAAAGGAGGAGTGAGACTGAATGGCAGATAACAGCAGAGATATAGGTGAAATTTTGTATTTATTTTTTGTTCTAAAATAACAGAAAAAGAAAGGAATAAACACACATGTAATTATGATGCAATTTTCTAGAGTAGAAAATTGTTTTTTTTAAAGTGAAAAATTGTAAGAGGAAAAAGGAATCAAAGCATAAGATATTGTCAAAACAGCCAACAGCTACAAATCTACATATACTTATCTAATGTAAATATTATCCAAGTGCACACATATTTATTTCTAATACAGTTATATAATTATTTTTAACCTCCTGCATTTTGCAGAAATCCATGTTTCATTATACCTGTCCCTACAAAGTCTACGTTTATCAGGCAATCTGCTCATAGGTGGCCAGTGCAATCAGGTCCTCAATAAATTGAGTGAATGGGACCATACATTTATTTTTCCAGTACTGCACAGTAGGGCTCCAAAGAATCCATTTATTGTCCACTTATCACATCCCACCTACTAGGCATGCAATAGCTCACCTCTTTTCCCCAAAACTTAGTAAATGTTAGACATTGTAAAAGCATATTTTCAAGAGGCTCCTCAGCATTTTGCTAAGAAATAAATATGTATGCACTTGGATAATATTTACATTAGATAAGTATATGTAGATGAAAGATGCCAATCACAATTGCCAGGAACATATCAGGAAATCTGTTGTCTAGCTCACGATCACAAAACCCTGTCATTCAGCACTGTCCAACAGATACCAGCTGTTCTATATGTAAAGTGGGTGACTCCAAATCTACAAACCTGATTGGTCAATAAAATGAACATTGGATTGGTTCACCAGGAACCAATCCAAAGAGCTCCTAAAAGGCGGCAAATCTAAACAACTGCCATTGGCTGCAAGCAGGCAAGCCAGCCTGTATAAAAGGCTGGCCTCAGCTTCAGCCAAGTGTTCCTATTTACAAACTAGTTGAAGAATAAAGTATTTGTTGTTGGAACCCGGTCTACCTCGTGTGTTTTCCGAACAAAACACTGGCGACGAAGGTGGGATCGTCCTGAACGGAAAAACCTGCACGCGGTGATAAGAAGTCCAGATGACAACCAAGATGTCTGGAAACAACGCACCGCCCGCACCCTTCAATCCCAACGAAGAGGATTGGGATTCCTATGCTGATCGCTTCCAAATGTATTTGGAGAGCAATGAAATGGAAGGCATTTCAGAGCAACGCAAGAGAGCTGTGTTCCTGACGCACTGCGGGCCAACAGTTTTTAAGATGGCAAAGGCCCTTGCGAAGCCCCGGGACGTTAAACAACTAACGTGGACAGAATTGCAAAGACTCCTCAAAGCACACTACGCTCCGATGGTGTCTAACTTAATAAAGCGACACGAATTTTACCGCAGAGACCAGAGAGAGGGAGAGACCGTCGCCGATTTCATCGCTGCCCTCAGACAAATAGGGGGTGAGTGTGAATTTTTGAACATAGACGAGGCAATGAGGGATCGCGTGGTGCTGGGCCTGAGAGACTCGACCGCACAGAGTAAAATGCTCAACAAGCCCAACATCACCGTTACCGAAGCCATCGCGGAAACCACAGCCGCTGAAGCCGCGAAAAAATCTGCCGTAGCCATTAAAAAGATGAACACACACAGCGAAGAAACACCAACCAAAGACAGAAAGCACCCTGCCACCACAACCCACTACGAAGAGTCGGGCGAAACAATTGAATCGAGCGAAGAGGACGATGAGGTCCACCGTTTGCTCACGAACAAAAAAGAGCGCGAAAGGAGAAATTGGCGGGAATGCGCTGGCTGCGGAGGAAACCATCCCCGAGCCGAATGCAGATTTCTCGATGCCATCTGCCGGCATTGCAAAAAACGAGGGCACATCGAGAAGGTCTGCAGGAACAAAAAATACTACAGCCCGACGAGACGCAGAAATTCCCCAACACGAGCCGAGCCTAAACGAGCCGAGAGAAAGTGGCAACAAGAGAAGCGAGCCAATACACACCAAACTGTCATTATACAGAGCGCTCAGACGGAAAGTGGAAAAAAAAATTAAAGTCATCGTGAAAATCGAAGGAAAACACTGCAAGATGGAAGTGGACTCGGGGTCCTTCCTCTCCATGGTATCGTGGGACACAATAAAACAGCTAGTCCCAGGTATCAAACCCAAAGAATTGAAGAAGCAGCACCTAACCCTCAAGGACTATCAGGGAAACCAAATCCCTGTGGTAGGCATGGGACAATTCCGAGTCGCCTACAAACATCACGTCAAGGCGCTTCCGCTGACCATAGTTGACCAAGACAGACCAAGCCTCCTGGGCATCGAATGGTTCGCGCCATTGGGCATCGGGATGACCGGGGTCGATCGAGTGACTACAACCGGCTGGGAAGACGACCTCATCCGAGAATTCCAGGACGTTTTTGACGGCTCACTTGGCAAGTATCGGGGAAATCCCATTTCTTTCAATCTAAACCCCCAAATAGAATAAAAAAAGAAGAATAAAAGCCAGGCGAGTTCCTTTTGCACTAAAGGCAAAAATAGAGGAACAGCTGGACAAATTAATAGCCCAAGGGGTGTTAGAACCTGTGGACCATGCCAAGTGGGAAACGCCTATTGTCACACCCATTAAACCTGACGGGTCCATCAGAATCTGTGGTGACTATAAGGCTACCCTGAACCACGCATTACAACCAAGCGCATACCCGGTGCCAGTAGTCCAGCATTTGCTTCATTCCCTGGGAAAAGGCAAAGTTTTCGCCAAACTCGACTTGGCACAAGCCTATCAACAACTCCCAGTGGACCCAGAAACAGCAGAAGCACAGACTATAGTCACCCATAAGGGCGCATTCAAATGTCACCGGCTCCAATTTGGAGTAAGCGTGGCCCCTGGCGTCTTCCAGAGTCTGATGGAACGCCTTCTAAATGGCATACAAGGAGTCGTTCCCTATTTTGACGACGTCCTAATCTCGGCCAGAGATGAAACTCAATTAAGGAACAGACTCAAAGAAGTATTAACTAAGTTTAGGGAATCTGGCCTCAAGGTAAAAAGAGAAAAGTGCTGTTTAATTAAGAACAGCGTCGAATTCCTGGGCTACTCAATAGACGGAGAGGGTATCCACCCCACAGACAAAAAAGTTAAAGCAATCAAAGACGCTCCTGAACCAAGAAATAAAACCGAACTACAAGCATTCTTAGGATTAATTAATTTTTATAACGTGTTCCTGCCAAACAAAGCCACTATAGCAGAACCGTTACACCGTCTGCTAGACAAAAAGGCAACTTGGACTTGGGGTTACAAAGAAAAAAAAGCCTTCCAAAATATTAAAAGCTTGCTAACATCAACAAACGTTCTCATCCAATTTAGCAACACTCTGCCATTAACAGTGACCTGCGACGCCTCACCATATGGAGTAGGTGCCATCCTGAGCCACCAACTACCTGATGGCAGAGAAGCACCCGTCGCATATTACTCTAGGACTCTATCAAAAACCGAGCGGAATTACAGCCAATTGGACAGGGAAGCTCTAGCAATTGTCGCTGGAGTAAAACGCTTCCACGAATACTTATATGGGCGGACTTTTCAAATCATAACAGACCACAAACCGCTAATGGGGATTTTGGCGGGAAACAAGCCAACACCTAATATACTGTCCCCAAGAATGACGAGATGGTCAGAGTTCCTAGCAGCTTATTCCTACACTCTGACACATCGGCCAGGGAAACAAATTTCCCATGCGGACGCTTTGAGCAGAGCACCCTTACCAGCAACCGACGAAGACCCGGCACCAGCGATGACAACGCTACAAATCGAGACTTGCCCCGATCTACCCATATCAGCGTATGATGTCGCCAGAGCCACCGCGAAAGACTCATTGACTGCCCGCGTTCTTAGCTGGGTAGGTAAAGGCTGGCCGGAGAATCAAAAAACTGAAAACTTTAAACCTTTCCGGTCCAGATAGACTGAACTTTCAATCCAAAAGGGGTGTTTGTTGTGGGGTGATCGGGTAGTAATCCCTGCCAAATTACAGCCCAGGGTACTTAAGTTGTTACATGAAGGGCACCCGGGAATGGTTAAGATGAAAAGCCTTGCCAGAAGTTATGTTTGGTGGCCGGGTATTGATAAGGACATAGAGTATTGGGTAAGCTCATGCCACAAATGCCAGGCAATTAGACCATCCCCACCAAAAGCACCCGCTAAGGACTGGGAAACCCCTCGGGGACCTTGGTCAAGAATACACATTGATTTCGCGGGTCCTACCAAGGGGCATACCTTTCTGATTGTCGTTGATGCCTATTCAAATTGGCTTGAAGTAAAAGTTATGCCATCAACGACAACAGAAACTGTAATTAAAAAGCTGGACAACCTTTTTGCCACCCATGGCATACCGGATGTTCTTGTCTCAGATAACGGGCCACAGCTAACCAGCATACCATTTGAGCAATACCTAGCCTCCCTAGGTATAAGACATGCCCTAACCGCGCCGGCTCACCCGGCTGCGAACGGCAGGGCTGAGAGAATGGTCCGGTTTACTAAAGAAGGTTTGGAACTAATGGACGCTGGAGATGTCCAACAGAAAGTAAACCGTTTGCTCACACTCCAGCACATAACGCCCAGTACCATAACCAATAAGTCCCCAGCAGAATTACTTATGGGGCGAAAATTAAGATCTCACCTTGATAGGTTACACCCAAATTTTACCCCAGAAAACCCCCCTGACTCCTCTACACGGTTCAGACAATTCGAAATAGGCGATTTGGTATACGCTAAAAACTTCACCGGGGACCCGGTATGGCTACCAGGACAGATTATCCAAATTACAGGCCCCAAATCCTACCGATTAAAATTAGATGATGGCAGGGAATGGAAGCGGCACATAGACCAGCTTCGATCTCGAATTATAGAGAGAACCACAGACTTACAAACATTCACCGAAAAAACCGGCGAATTGCAAACCAAGGTGGGGGGGGAAAGGCGAGAAATAAATAAAGAACTGTTTAAAACCAAACCCAATGAAACATACGAACAAAAAGAGCAAATAAAAGACTCACTGTTTGGAGAGACTTGCGTGAAGAGCCCATCGGAAGGGGCCAGCCAAGCCAGCTCGACCTGCCCGGAGGAAACGGGAGGGAGCGGCAAAACCGTCAGCCTAAGAAACTCAGGCGGCGGTAAAATGGCTGACTCACCCTTCCAGACGGTTCCAGGGAGAAGGACGGACGACACAGCAGCCCCATCCGAACCGGTCGAAGTCGGCACTAAGAATGAACCGCGCAAGTCAAGTCGAGTCCGGAAAAGCCCCGCCTACCTGCGAGACTACGTCACCACGTAGGACTGAACTAAGGGGGGAGGGGTGTTCTATATGTAAAGTGGGTGACTCCAAATCTACAAACCTGATTGGTCAATAAAATGAACATTGGATTGGTTCACTAGGAACCAATCCAAAGAGCTGCTAAAAGGCGGCAAATCTAAACAACTGCCATTGGCTGCAAGCAGGCAAGCCAGCCTGTATAAAAGGCTGGCCTCAGCTTCAGCCAAGGGTTCCTATTTACAAACTAGTTGAAGAATAAAGTATTTGTTGTTGGAACCCGGTCTACCTCGTGTGTTTTCCGAACAAAACACCAGCCATGAAAACCTATCCCAGTTTCACTATTTTATATACTTTTATCCTTTTCAGTTGGACATTCTTTTTTTTTTACACTTTAGCCCTTGAATTGTTGGCTTAAAAATTATCTCAAAAGTAAAAGCATTATAACCTGAAGAACGGAGTCCATATCTTTTCCTGGAATAAGCGAGCAGACACACCGAAGCAAAACAGCTAAAAATGGATTCTTATCTAATAAGCAAAGAACTGAAGATACTTATGGAAACTTTTCCATCCACTAATAGATTTGCTGTGCTGGATTCTCAACCTTTATCTACAGTTCTAACAGATTCTGCATGATCTCTTTCTCCGAATGAGTTAGAAAAATGCTCTCTACAATCATCTTTGGAAACTCACCATGGAGGTATGTTTGCAAATGCATTCTTTTTACAGCAGAAACAGTTTTTTCTTTGAGCAGCTTCAGATGGCAAGTGAGAAGCTTGATTTCTTTGAAAAGCTGATTGGCACCCTGGGAGAAAGTCATTGTAAGTATTCATTTGATTCTCCAGATGATTTTACTTGTTTATTTCTGAACTCCTAAACTGCACACAACCTCCAGCCAGAATGGAAAGCTGTATTCATATTATCTGGGGATGAAAAAGAATTGTAGTCCAGCATATCCAGGGAGGAAGGCTGCTAAAATGCTGCTTAAGCACTGCAAAGACTGAATAGTCTTGGGAGTAATTTACCCCTCAATAGGAAATTATTCCTGATGGGCTTCTCTGGAGGTGTGTTCTTTAGAAAGGCAAGTCTCTCTCTGCTCTAGGATTGATCTCTCTTGAAATTTATAATGGGAGGAGGAGTACTTTAGATGCCAAGAAAAGCCAATGTCTCAGAGGATCTGCCATCTCTGAACCATTCATGATGCATTTGTTAGTTGAATATGTTTTCTAGAGGGATGTTCTGATACAGTGGAAAGAAAATCTCACCAGCCCATCACAGACTTGAAGCAGAAGCTGTGCTTTTTGTAAAGAGAGAAGGAAGAATAAATTACATCCCTTAACATTAGTTTTAAAACTAGGACTATACAATCATTACTCAGGAGTCTCTGCAGGTCTTTTATGTGAAGTGCATATGCCTCTGAATAGAATTCTAGCAAAGTCAGATTGATACAATATGATGTCAGCCCAACAAGCTAGACCAGACTAAGAAATCAATGCTGTATAGATCAGGATCTTTTATTGTAACAGTTATAGTAACTGACCATGTTGACAAAAAAGCTGGAACACTCAGTCACATCTTTCATTAACCTTAATCTTTCAGAAAAATCTTAATCTTTCATTAATCAGCAAGCATATGTTTGTGCAATGGAAACTTTTTCCTCAGTAAATAAAATGGAATAAAACTAAAACTCTCCCACTAGAATTATAGTGAAGAAAAGAGATGCAGATATAGATATTTTGGTACCAATCAATTGTTTTCTCTTATGTTTGGTACCAATCAATTATTTTCTCTTATGTTTCTGGAAAGAATATTTGCAAAGAAGTGATGCATCCCTTTATATATATGATTCTGGGGAAAAATGGCAGTTGAAGACTTGGAGGCACAATAGGAATATGATATTTTCTGGTGATCTAAAAAGTAAGCCTGAATTTAAAAAGTGCCAACAGAAGGAAGAAAAAAAATCAATTTACTGATAGTTGCTGAATTCCTTTTCCCCATGCAAGATTCAGTGCATCATTTAAACTACATTCATGCTCCCAGGATCAGTCCAGGTAGACATTTGTTGCACTAAAATTAATCTTTTTAAAAGTATAATGTTCAACTTTATCTTCAGAAGCTAATATTGAAAGGGTAGGTTTAGCTAAAACGACTGAGCCATCTGCTTTTCCTCAGAAGACTGGGAATTACTCATCAAAATATTTGATTTCTAAATCCATTTAGCAGAATGGTAATCTGTTTGAAAGGCTGCTCTTATTGTTTTGTTTTCCAAGGTAAGCTACTGGTGATATTTGACACTGAACATGCTCCACTGAATTTGACACTGAATGTACTCCAATGCCTGCTTAACATTAGACATCTGGATAAATATATAAGGGACCACAAACTTCAACTAGATTATCAGATACAGTTGCCCCAATAATTTATTCCTATGATTATTACTGTTCTAACTTTGCTGGGATGAATTTGGGAATGTTACGTGGTCAAGTTGAAATCATGTTTATAACTGTAATTTGTGTTTTGTTCCTCAGATTGGACAAAGGAGAAGAAAAAAAAGAAATTTCAACTGAATGTAGATAGAAAGGATATCTTCATTTATAAAATGCATGGATGTTTGGAAAAAAGAGTGATTAATTTCATACTGAGAGTCAGAATCAGGAAATGGAATCAAATGCTCTGTTATCTGTCAAACAATCAATGGGTGTTTGACAGATAAGCCCAAACTTTTGCATCCTGAGAAAAAGGGACCAGAGACAAATGTTTTCTGCTTTTTTTCCCAGCACTCAATCCCTCTCATTTCCTAATCCAATTGGTACAATGTGGTCCAGACTTTTAATGGAAAATTTGCAGTCATAAATAACTGTCTGTTCTTTACACCAAATATGCTGCACCCAGTTTTAGGGAAGAGAGCTGAATTTGAGAATGCTCACTTTAGAACAGGGCTCCCCAAACTTAGCAACTTTAAAACTTGTAGACTTCAACTCCCAGAATTCTCCAGACAGCTATGCTAACTGGAGAATTCTGGAAGTTGAAGTCCATAAGTCTTAAAGTTGCCAAGTTTGGGGACCTCTGCTTTCAAAGGAAACAGGCAGGGAAACTGACTCCAATCAAATCCAAACTGGAGGTGGCTACTAGATTGACAACAAACCCCATTTTCCCCCTGCATTTTTTGCCCATCTCTTAATTTCATATTACTGTATTTTCATTGTTTATTTCATTGTTTTTACTATGTTGCTACTGTTACATTTTTCTTTTCATTCCTTGATTTTCACTGTGGTAAGTCACCTAGAGTAGCTCCATGGAGAGATACATGGCAAACAAATTTAACAAACAATAAAAGCAAGCAATGATAATACCAGTAGTAATCGGTGTCTTGGGCGCAATCCCAAAACAACTGGAGCATCACTTGAACATTATTGGCATTGACAAATTCACCATCAATCAATTGCAATAACTAGCTTTATTTAGAATAGCTTATATCTTGCAGTGAGAACTTAACACTATCAAACATCCACATCTGCCTCTCTTAGAAAGGATTCAATAAGTAGACAAAAATGCCAAATTTAGTATGAACACCTGGCTGACTATGCAATGATCCATAATAAAATTCCAAAACAATTGGTGCACAACCTGAATACCATTGGCATTGACAGATTCACTATTAGTCAATTGCAAAAGGCAGCTTTACTTGGAGCAGCTTACATCCTATGATGATATCTTAATACTGTTAAATATTTACATCTGCTTATCCCAGTTCCTTGGGAAGGACTCAATAAGTAGACAAAAATGCCAAATCCAGCCTGAAAATATGGCTGATTGTGCAATGAATCATAATAATAAAATGATTGCTGTAGGCTTTACACATTACATTAGAACACTCAGAATTATATCTTAAGTTATTTAATATCATTTGTCTTGGATAAGGTTCTTGCAAGGCAATTTCTATGGAATGAGGAGTTTGCAGCAACTTGTTAATTTTCTTTGGGAGTGGTAGGAATTAATTAAACCTTTTCTTCTTTTGAAGGTATCAGCAAATGTATATACTGTGAGTTTTTCTAGGGTGAAGAAATGTATACTATATTGGGTGGAAGCCCAGTTTTATTTCTGAACTTGAATGTGCGGGTTTGGTATTGGAGGAGCCTTGTGTTAACATATATGGCAGTTTGCAGAATAAGTGAAACCAACCACACCCCTGATTTATTTGTAGTCTGACTTCAAAGAGAAAAAGAGACAATGCACTGGGGGAGACAAATGAGGCAAAGATTACAAATGCCAAATATGAACAAGATCTTGTGATGATAGTTATGTTGGCAATCCATCTAAGCAGTATGGGAAAGCAGCATTGAGACAGTTGGTTTGGGGTACTGGTTAAGGTATCAGGCTAGAAACCAGAAGACCATGATTCTAGTCTCAACTTAGGCACAAGCCAGGTTAGTGACCTTGGGCCAATCATACTCTCTCAACCTCAGGAAAGAGGCAATGGCAAATCACTTCTGAAAAAGCTGCATAAGAAAACTGCTTTTGCCAGGAGTCAAAAAAAGCACCCTCTCTTGAAAGACACAATGGTGGATGGTACCACTTCCTGCCAATGTGAAGATTTGCATTTTTAGAATAGACAAAATTGGCACCTCTAAGCTTTGGCATCTTAGGACAGTTCCTACCTAGTCATGGCCTAAACCCTGACCATCGCTAAAATTTATGTTGGGACAATGCAAATTTTAGTCCAATACTTCTGGATAATCCCAGAGTGAGTTTTCTTCTGCTATCAAACAACAGTAATGCAACATGTTTAAAAACTAGTGTGCATATGACATGTGCTTGGGCTCCTATCCTGATGGACACCAATTATTCACTTTCTTGTAAAGTCAGATGACAGAGTCCTAATATATTTCCTTATTATGCTCTTTATATAATAGGACTATAATAGGGTTCACTTACTGGCATCCAGAGGCATGCATTAAGTCTGTTTAGGCATTCACACACAATCTTTCATTGGCAATGGGGATATGTATATCCATTTCCATCCTGGCATTGCTTGTCGGAGATCATGGCAACTAAGTAAGAATACAGCACACTGTATTAATGCATTGTGGAGAGTCCTAAAAGAGAACCTTCCACACATTCACTCATTGGACCAACCCTTTATCCCAAAAACTGATCCATACCTAGAGCTCTACCCTTTAACAGTTTAACCAAAACCATGGTTCTTCATGGCCTACCTGAAAACAAGCAATCCAGAAATACAATAGAACAAGATGGAGATGCCTCTGAACCTGAGACATACAACAAAAGAGTTATGTACCCCCCACCCACACTTAACTCTTCTTGGATTTAAGGAGATAGTGCAGCTGTACTTACCACTGAGGTGGTCTCACCTCAGGGTTCTACTCAAATCCAGAGAAACATCCCAGGATCTAATCATGAATCAATCTGAAAGTACCAAGTACTTTGCTACTTGTAGTGAAGCAGAGGATAACATCTGTTCAGAGATCCCACAGGATTGGCTGTTGCATTTTCAATCTTGGCCATAAGAATGTAGTTCTTTCTCTGACAAAAAGCAATAGGCTGCTTGCTCGGCACAAGGCAGGCTGTAGAGTACAGTTTACTTCTCTAACACCTTTCAGTTCCTCCTGCTGCTCATCATATATTGCATAATAATTATGTTGTCTCTGCTAATTTAACAGAAAGTAAACTTGAAAATGTAATGGAAGTCCTGGAAGATTGCCAGTCTGCTTTAATAACAAATTACAGTCTGCTTTTCTTCACTGGAACTGCACAAGAGTATAAGTATTATACTCTAAGTATTATCGTGCAATAGCCTATTCTGATTATGTAGTTGGTTCTGAATCTACCACATTCAGCTTTTGAGATATCTCTGGACTGATAAAATCCAGTGAACAATCATGCTAGATTGAAATGTGAATACCACAAAAATACACCTCAATGTCAGAGGTTGGTTGGGAAGAGCAATAGTAAAATGTATGGATTTCGAACAAATAAGTTGTCATGGTTCCAAACCAAGCCAGCAAAAGAAAAGGCCACTCTATGAGCAGAACAGGTCTCTTTACTGGAGTCTCAGCTTGGCATTTGGTGAACAATACAAGTAAAAGGGTTTCTAGCCAGCATGATTGGCTTCTGCTAGCCAGCTGGCTATACAGACTCAGCACACCCCGCCCTCATGTTCCCAATTGCTCCCTGGCTGGCTCCAGAAAGTACTCTTCAGGCCTGGATGGCTTCTGAACTGATTGCAGCTGGCTTGCCTTCCTGGCTCCTCTCCCAGCATGAGTCCCATCACCCAACACCCAGAGGTGGCATTCAGCAGGTTGTGACCAGTTCTAGAAACCGGTAGTGGAAATTTTGAGTAGTTCGGAGAACTGGCAAACACCACCTCTGACTGGAGATTTTATAGTATTCTTCTCCTGCCCACAGAACTGGTTGCAAAATTTTTGAATCCCACCACTGCCGATACCCATCTGTTCCCCCATGCACCCACCTGTGCTCCCCCTATATGTGTGAATATGGGAAGCAAGCTAAAAAGAAGTGTAATTTCCAAGAGAATGAGAAATGAGGGATAGGAAGGATTTTTTTTCTTTTTAAAAAAAGAAAATGAAAATGAAACCAGCCTAGGGGGAATATACACTTATCTAACACAATATTTAAAGTGAATACAAAAAGTAGAGATTAAAGCTTGGAAAAGGGTGTCACTAAGTCTGCTCAAAAACAATACTATCATTACTAGAAGTGGGTAGCAAATATTAAATAAGGGTAGTATAAATATTGAAGTACAAATATTGAAGAATTATGAATTGACATAGTTATGTATAACAACATTAGGCTAATGTAATTTGTTAGAATATGAAAAAGGAGGCTACTAGGTATGCTCAAAATTAAAAGTTACTATTAGAAGAATGTAGCAAATATAAATAATTGAAAAATGAAGGATTAAGTGTTGATACAGTTCTATATAATATTAGACCAGGTAAGCTGGACTAATTTAGTAAAAAAAAATTCTATATAATTATTGGTTTTGTATTAAAATGATGACAATCAGTACCATATTGTTCACAAAATGATAATGATATATGTTTATAAAAAAACCTTTCAAAAAAATAGAATTTAAAAGAGAGGAATGGAAAGAAAGGGAAAGCTGTCAATAAATGATAAATAATGGTTACCTCATTTTAATTCCTTCCAGATTTACAACATTTCCTGCTGTCTGGAGAGTTTGGAATACAGTATTACAGGTTGTATTGTAGGACCTGGAGAAGGAGACATATGGGTAGTCCTCGGGTTATGTTCACCACTGAACCCAAAATTTCGGTTTCAGCCATTTTATAACTTTTCTTGCCACAGTTGTTAAGTGAATCACTGCAGTTGTAAAGTTAACAACATAGTTGTTAATTGAATTTGGCTTCCCCATTGCTTGTCAGAAGATTGCAAAAGATGATCACATGAGCAACCATCATAAATATGAGTCAGTTGCCAAGTATCTGAGTTTTGATCACATGCTCATGGGGATGCTGCAACGATCATAAGTCAGAAAAATGGTCATAAGTTATTTCTTTCAGTGTCATTTTAACTTCGAACAGTCGCTATACAAATCGTAAGTTGAGGACTACCTGCATTAAAACTATTCAGTTGAGAACTGTGTAAGATTATGTTGTACATCAAAGTGGGGAATCTGTGGTGGTCTTCAAGATGTTAATGAATATAATTTCCAACTTCTTCATCCCCAACCATAATAGTATAAAGCAATGAAGTCGATCTTGTGAAAAGTAGCTGCAGTTACACTGCACCACATTTTCCCCATGCATTCATTAACTCACAACTCTACTCGCAAGCATTCAAGTCGGTGTTGCAGCTGCTTGTGATATTTGAGCCACATCCTGGTGTTTTCAAGGACACGCTGATGTTCAGAAGCAGCGTCACCCTGCCCAGCCCCATAGCTTACTAAAGCAAACATTAAGATTCAGTGGAAAAAGTGGGTGGAGGAAAAAGTTGATCAGCAAATGGCATAGAGGTGAGTTGGAGGTGACATCTGGAGATTAACAGCTATTACAAGCAGGCTAGAAGACTATTATTCAACTTCCAGAAGCACAAACTATGGGGAGCAGCAAATCCTGGTGGGAATCTGCTTGGAGCTTTGCCAGAAGCTTGATAGTAATCCAGAAAAGAATTGAAACAGCACCTCTTCACAACTAGCACAAGAACTTTTGGGAAAAGACAACGGTTGTATACAAGTTTGAGACTTTTGTTTGAACCAAGTATTAAAAAAAACTAAGTCCTCCCAAAGGTGCTTTTTCAAAAGGCAACTGGACTTTGTTTTTTTCTTTAAGATGTTTCACTTCTCATCCAAGAAGCTTCTTGAGTTCTGATGAAGCTTCCTGGATGAGAAGTGAAATGTGTTCAAGGAAAAACAAAGAAAGCCCAGTTACCTTTTGAAAAAGCACCGTTGGGATAACCATGACCTGGATGACTGAGAATCTCCACAAACATTTAAAAGACTTAATATAAAGGAATGAGTATTACAGAGATACTTAGGAGGCAACATCACCTTGCAAAATCTAAAAGGGTGGAATTGACCCAGAATAATACCCTGTAGTTGGGATAGGAGTGAGCTGCAAGCATTGTGTTCAGATTTACTACATGGTGGTGTGTCCAATCCTTGGAGATCAAAAAACTCCCAAAAATGGCTAGGTTGGTGAGAAATTGCAACATTATGCAAAAGCTTGGATGGTTCCTGTAAACCAGGAATGGGAGTCATGCCTGTTCACTAATCATTCTGTCATGCCCCTGGTGGAGACTGACTCTGAGGGAGAGGAGGAACAGCTGACAGGGAGTGGAAGTAGGGCTCTGGAGGTTGTGGAGGAGGCTGGGAAAGGGCAAAGGCCAGCTGAGCAGTTGGAGGAGGACCCAGGCTCATCCCCTCTCCATCCTAGGGCATGCAGGGAGGAGAGGATAAGGGAGAGATGCGGTCTCCTCGGGAGGAGAGGGCTTTGATCCTCTTCATGGGCTGCAGCTGTGACAACTGAATAAGAGGATGGATCTGCATAGAGGTGAATGCTGGAAAGAGCGTGGAAATATCTCTAGTTTATGGTTCCTCTCTGAGTTGGTGTGTTCCCAGTGTGTGTTCTGTTATTTGTGGACTCCTCCAGCTCTTATCTTGCCTGGTTTGTGTTGCTTTTTCCCTTTTTCTTGTATCTGTTTGGGTTGGAGTTTTTTGTCTTCTATCAAGGATATTCGGAGCTTGGAAACAAAGTGAAGGAATAAAAGAGGCTTCACCTGTTTACGGTGACTGTGTTTGTTTTGTATCCCACCCTGGGTGGTCACACATTCCATGGTCTATCATCACAAGAGGTTCTTGTAGTTTATCTCACAGGTGATATATGTTCTTCCAGTGGTTGTTTTGGGATACAAAAAAAAGAAGACAGCAAATTAAGATGTTTTATAGGCTTCATAGTGCAAGATTTCTCTAATCCTTTAAAGTTGCATTTTATAGGGACTTCAGAATTGAAACCAGCACTCGGTTAATAATTGCAGTAGTTCTTGTGTTTTGTGCTATTGATATCCCTAAAAAGAGAAATGAATTTGAGCAAACATTTCATAGGACAAATTTAATTATCTCATTAGATCATGGTTGGACCAGAAAGAAATTTACCATCAACTTTTAATGTTTACCATTTAATTTATGTATTGCAGAGATTCTCAAACTTTATGTGCTTGCATAGGTAAAGGTCTAGTAGCCTTAGATATTTTGAATTACAATAGTACATGAAAATCAGAAAAGAGGGCATTTAGTAATATTTTGCAGAATTCATGTTTCTTTGAGCAAGATTTTATACAAAGAAGCTAATTTCAGATTATACAATTAAAAAAAAAATACTGCCCACTTGGACAATTTTAGAATTTCTATTTTTAAGAACTACAATCTTTAATCAATGCTATTAAATGCTATTTTCGTTTCTTAATAAATAAATGCAGTATGTCATAATTACAAGTGTTACAGAAAACACACTTGGAAACAGTCACTCTTATTAATTTCAATGAGCAGATTGTACATTAGGTAATAGAACAACAAAAAAGGCAACAAAGTTTAGAAATTAAAGCTCAGCGTTTCTTTGTTTACAAGAAAGTGAAATGTTCCCAGCAACCATTTTCTTTCCACTCCTTTCATGCAATTCAATGTAGTTAATTTAAACATTGTTTTATTTCCAATGTATTTTCATACGGTACCTAATATATGTCTAGCTCTCTCCATGATTACTATTTCTCAGATATGCCGTAAGAGAATTTTGATTTTGATTTAAAACATAATTTTTTCTGGGAATGCTTCCAACATCAAAAGCAATATGTTATTTTGCAGAAGGGCATTTTGCCAACAAGTTCCTCAGCTATCCAAACACAAGCTACACAAATTAGAAGTGCCCTTAGATGGTTGCAGAGATAGGATTAGACAGTACAAATGCCCCCAAATTATCTTTTCTCTCACAGCTTCTCAACCCTTTCTTGTTAAGTTTCTGGGCTTCTGAAGTGAATAACATGGTCCTTAAACAAATCTGACTTTCCTCATTAATTTTGCTTGTTGGAAACTAATTGGGAAGGTTGCAAATGGCAATCATGTGAGCTTGGAGCACTACAACCCATTGTAAGTACACGCTGGTTGCTAAATTCCCAGATTTTGATCATGTAGTTATGCTGTAATGGTTTTAAATGCAATGATCATTTGTAAGTCATTTTTTCCAGTGTTGTGGTAAATTCAGTCATTAAATAAAAAGTTGTAAGTCAAGGACTATCTGTACAGAGCAAATAGTTTAATTCAATAACCAGAGCGCATTGCATGTGAATACAACATATTTGGATTAACAAAATTAGGAGGCCTTCAGGTGAAAATACCCACCTATCAGGCATAGTTTGGAAATAATGGCTTCTATGTGTTCTTGACTGTGAATTACAGTCCAGGTTTTTCCATATGTCTCAAAACATAAAATTTCATTGTACTGAAAAGACCTCTCAGAAACTCTCCCATATAAAGGAAAATAGCAGCTTGTAAACAGACTTTGAGAGTGTAGAGTCTAATCAGAATAGTCAAACAAATGGCAACTTCAAATCTCATCAAACAAATGCTCTGTTTTACATATCAGCAAAAAAATCAGAAAATATAATACAAGCTGAATAATCAAGACCTTGTTGATGACCCCAACTATGTCAAGGACCTTGGAGTACTCATCTCTAATGATCTCAGTGCTCGAGTCCACTGTAACTACACAGCCAAAAAGGCATTAAGAGTTGTTAAAACATTTGCTAGACCAATACTTGAATATAGTTCATCAGTCTGGAATCCACATTATGTATCTGATATTAACACAGTTGAGAAAGTCCAGAAATATTTCACAAGAAGAGTTCTCCACTCCTCTACTCGTTGCAGAATACCTTATACCACCAGACTTGAAATTTTAGACCTAGACAGCCTAGAACTATGTTACCTTTGGTCCAATCTAAGTATAGTACATAAAATTATCTATTGCAATGTCTGACCTGTCAATGAATACTTCAGCTTCAACCACAACAATACAAGAGCACACAAAAGATACAAACTCAAGGTAAACCTCACCAAACTTGATTGCAGGAAATACGACTTCAACAACAGAGTGGTCAATGTCTGGAATACTCTACCTGATTCTGTGGTTTCTTCCCCAAACCCCAAAAACTTTAACCTTAACCTGTCTACTATTGACCTCACCCCTTTCCTAAGAGATCTATAGGGAGCGTGCATAAGTGCACCAATGTGCCTACCGTTCCTGTCCTATTGTTTCTTTTTTATTCGTATCTATTTCATGTATTCATAACCATGCTTATACCTGTTATCTAATACTTGCTTGACAAATAAATAAATAAATGGGAGGGAAAAAGAAAAATGAATGTCATTCTTCCAGAATCAGCTTGTTATGGTAGTTTTGAGATGTCTGAAAAAAGTTGTCTATCTTCTTCAACTCTCCAAGTCATCAGTCCTTTATTACAATCAACGAGTGGTATTGTAGAAAAGTACAAAGGTTTAAAATATACCAGATAAAGTAAAACAAAATGCAATGAAAATGATGAAGGGTCTGGAGAACTTTACGATGAAGAAAGATATGGTATTTTTGGATTTTTTGTCTAGAAAAGAGAAGATTTGGAGGGGGATATGTTGAGAGTTACAAAAAAAAATACATGGTGTGGATAAAGTGGATGTGCTATTTTTACTTCAACAAAATTAATTAGAAGTTGTGGGATGAATGGCCACTAGCCATGATGTGAGTATGCCTGTCTCCGAAGACCCTCTGCAGAAAGACTTCCTTGTGTAGTTGGTTGACCACTGTGGGAACAGACTGCTGGACTAAATGGGCCAGGGGTCCAAAGCAACAAACCGCTTATGTGAGGCAAAATTTGGGGGGAAAAAATGCAGGTAGTCCTCAACTTAGCGACCACAATTGAGCCCAAAATTTCTGTTAAGTGAGGCATTTACTAAGTGAGTTTTGTCCCCTTTTACGACCTTTCTTGCCCCAGCTGTTAAGTGAATCACTGCAATTGTTAAGTTAGTAACACGGTTGTTGAATGACTGATCGCAAAAGCTGATCACATGACCCAGGTACACTGCAACCGTCATCAATACATGCCAGTTGCCAAGCATCTGGATTTTGATCACGTAATCCTGGGGATGCTGCAATGGGCAGAAGTTTGAAAAATGGTCACAAATCACTTTCAATGAAGGCAAATCACTTTTTTTAAATGAAGTTGTACCTTTGAACAGTCACTAATTGAATTATTGTAAGTTGAAGACCACCCATAATAATATGATTGGATGAGGCTAATGAAGATGGTAGCAACTGAACGAGCCTACCTTAATTCTGCAGAAGAGAGACTTCCACCTCCTTTTACGACTATTGCTGAGTGAATCTTAGATGCTGTTTCTGAATAAATTGTTTTGGTAATCAGCTCCTTTCATTAACCCTCCTTCTAGATTTCCCTCAAGCTTTTAGAGCCAGAGCCTAGAAATACAGTAAAGGGTCAAATACCCTTCCTTAAGCTGAAAAACGGTCACTTTCTGTCTTGTGAATGAAAAACTCTCTTTTCTACTTTCTGTGTCAAACTCAGAAGCAAGGCTGGAAGTCTTGGTTACGTGCCCAGGATTGTTAAAAGGTTTCCTACCCTTTCTGGGAACAGCCCCATAGAATGTGTCATTTCTTAATCCATTCATAGGAACACAGGGGTGGCTCAGAGACGGTTTTCAAATGGCGTAGATTCTGGCATAAACAACAGGCCATAATAGGCACTGAACATGCTCCACCTACCGTTAGCTACAGCATCTGGAGATTTGCGGAACTGAAAAAGAACACGACCAGCCTCTTTGAGAAGACAGAGTTTCCGAACAGCCTCTCCTCAATTTGTCGACACGAGGGTAAGTTTCTTTCATTAATTCAGGACAATTAAATGCATAAATGCACACACAGCAGTCCCATTAGAGAAGCCATTGAGCTAAAATGCCTGTGCCTTGTTTGCTGGGAAGGAGCACTTTTCCATTCAGGTTATACAACTCTCTTTTAAGTGATAAACTGCCTGGCAGAGCGAAGATGATTTCATGGGATCCAGATGAATTCTGGAGGCTATTTTTTCACTCAGAGGACATTGTGTTCTCCTTACATAATGCAATATAGGAAAAGCAAGAGGTGGTGGAAGCATCTGAAACTTCTACCGAGGGTGCTCTGATATTTAAGGGCAATCAAAACAAGCACTTCTTTTAAAAAGGCGTTGTGGGTGTTTTAATCTGGTGTATTTTCTTGACGAGCAGCCACTATATTTTGGAATTTCCATGGACAGAGAAACAGAGACTGTTTTGATAGATAGAAGGGAAGCAAAATGTTCCTGCTGGCCCAGCATGGTTGCCTACACTGTCTTTTTGATAGAGCAAAGCTCCTCTTAAATGAAAAGAAAATGGAGGAAGAAAAGAATCACAACATCTAAAGTAATTCTGGGTGGGATGCAGGCATGTTCTGAAGATTTTTGTGCATGTGTATAAATCAGCCTGCCAAGATGCTTCTAACTGTTGGGGAAAGAGGGAACATCCTCTCCCCATTTATATATAAGTACTTTCAAGGGGGAGACAAATTATGTTTTGATTTGGTTGATGGAACATAGAATAACAGGGTTGGAAAGAAGCATGGAGGTCTTTTAACTACATCATTCTGAAATGAAATGAAAGTTGGCACTTTGCATGATTTGGCACAGTGATATGATCAGCAATGGTATTAGGCATGAAAAGAACACCTGCCTTTATCAATAGATCTATAGTTTGGACCATATCCAACTGCAGTTTTTTTATTTTCTACCTAGTTGTTCTTTCTGTTAATTCTGAGGTGATGAAAATTGGAGCGAGTTGGTAGCACCTTCTTGCACTATTTGTTCTACATTATCAGATTATTCTGTTTCTGATAACTGGGCATGATGCAAGATGGAAAAGCCTAGCCCATTTTGAAATATCTTCCCTACCATGAGTGACTATGCTACATAGCATTTACTTTTACAAATCCTTGGTAGATCCTCACCTCTTTCAAATGAATTGTTGTCATTTTAAAAATGGGTTGGTAGGATCCTAAAGCAACAGACTTAAGCAACAACTTAAAAAACCAGTTCATGCACTAACACTGTGCTCATCTGTAGCTTCTATGGAAGGTTGAAAGCAATACCAGAAAGCAACAAGGTATAAGTTCAACAGACTTTTGTAGTGCGATTCACCTTTCAGCCCCAATCACTTAATTGATTCATTCCCTTGTTGTGAAAGATTTTGGTACAAATAATGACTTTAAACACACGGTCTTTCCCCCCCTTCTTGGTGTGTTCTGAGAAATAATTTTTAGGAAATCAAGTTTGGAACTCTTAGTTAGCAACAAACCTCAGGACCTGTTTTTATTCCACTTACTGCTGAAGATGTAAAGAAGTTTCTGGATGCTAAAAAAAGGATGAGGGGAAAAGAATGCTCTTAGTTCTCCCCAAAATTTGGATTTGATCAGAAAGAACTCATGGAGCAATTTAGAATAGAATAGAATAACAGAGTTGGAAGGGACCTTGGAGGTCTTCTAGTCCAACCCCCTGCTTGTGAGAGGAAATCCTACACAATTCCAAACAAATTGCTGTCCAGTCTCTTCTCAGAAACTTCCAGTGATGAAGCATCCACAATCTCCAGAGGCAAACTGTTCCACTGATTAATTGTTTTCACTGTCAGGAAATTTATACTTAAATCTAGGTTGGATTTCTCTTTGATAATCTTCCACCCATTATTTCTTGTCCTGTGCTCAGGTGCTTTGGAGAATAGATTGACCCACTCTTTCCTGTGATAGCCTCTCATGTAATGGAAGTCTGCTATGACATCATCTCTAATCTCTTGTTAGACGAGACATAACTTGTTCCCTCAATCGTTCATCATGTATAGCTTTGCATATTAATGTAGGCTATGAGCAGGTTGTGGAAAATATTTGCTTTAATTGTCATTAGAGTCCACATTTATTTGAGGTGTGGGAGATATATTTTAAAGAAAATAAATACTCTAATATTCTTCCCCCCTTTCTTCATAGAATTCATAGCAATTTATAGATCCTAGAAATTTACAATGTCAGACTGTTTAAGAATTTCCTGACAAAAGAATTTGTCTTTTTTGAGTATATAAAGTTATATACTCTTAAGCTCTTCATTTAGGATGGCTGTTTCATTTTCCAATTCACTTACTGAAGTTTAATTTTAGAAGATATTATTTCAAGAATTGGGTTAAGGAAAACAAAAAAAACCGTAAAATGTTCAGAATATGATGCCCAGAACTTCATGTTACAAATACATTAATAAAAACTTATAGCTAAATAGCTATTTTTTTCTAGAGCAGGTCTGATTTTCTAGATTGATTTTCCTTCACTTTGTATGTTGTACCAGGTCATTAGAATGTTCTTATTTTTTTGTAATGCTTGCAACACGTTTGCTCACATAGTTTATAGGTAAAGACATCCTGGATGAAAATTGCAAAATAAATGTGTTACAGTGAAAACACATGACTTTGCAGTTTAAGAGAAGAAATTATTGATCACGTTATGCAACATAAAGTGTAACATTCCTTATTCCATTAGTTTATTTTTCTAGTGAAGCAATTATGGAAATGAAACACTGAGATGAGAGGCTTAAAAGAAAACAAAGAAACAAAAAACCTCCTAAAACTTTTTACCACAACATATTAAAGGTTAAGCAAGATAATATATTTTTTTCCAAATCTGTTGCACTTGATTTATCATTTTGATCTGTGAATGAGACGTTCTAAACCTAATCCTCCCCTTCCCTCCCCTGTCCCCTTTCCCTCCTATATTGTTATGCCTTCCAGGGGTTCAAAGAGAAGTTTACAAAGGAATAATATAAGCTTACTTACATAAAAATATATACAAGAAGCAAGTCTTTAAAACAATGAATTCAGAATTAAAATATGCACAGTAAAAAAAACAATATAAGTAATTGTATTAAGTAAACAAAGACTGTTTAATGAGCATTCACACACATGTATGCTATGCGTTTCGGCTTTATATTAGAATACTGATGAGATTCTTCTGCTTAAGTTGACATACAGCAGCCTGTTACACTGTCCTCCCATGATTCCTGAAAGAGCTCAGCAACTTATAGGAGTCAGATTAACAGAGAGCATGCAGTTGTGGCTGAATATAAATTTTGTACATGAGCCAAAAAACTCCAAGTTTACTGAAGTTCAGATTTGGCAGTATCACTGAGTACAATTGTTGTTGCTTCACAAATTGATAAGTGTTGATTAAGACAGAAGCCATCTTCCTCTTCCTCCTTTGTAGGATAACACCAGAAGCAAATGTTAAAATAGAGAAAAATGTTAACAATATAAAAATGTATTGAGCCTACAGATTGATGAGTTGAGAAGGAGAATTGACTAGACTCAAGCTTAGAAGATAGGCAGGGATCCAATTTTCCAAGTGATGGTCGTCTCTTCTGGCTGAAGTCTTCCTGTATTTGAAGGAACTGCCTAAACCTAAACACTTAACATCGAAATCTGGTCAAAACCTGACTGTGCAGCCTTGCGTGGGGGGACACAGAGGCTCACACAATTGTGTGGTGGGTTGGCCCCATTAGAACCTTCCCCGTCTGTTTTAACAACTGCTAGTCTCCATCTTGGAATGTTTCACCTTTTGAAATTTTATAATGTTATTTTTATAATTTTACACTTTAAACCTTAAATTATTCTGATTTCAATTTTATTGATTATATTGTACACTGCCCAGAGCCTCTCTCTAAGGGATATAAGTGGTAAAGAAATATGAAAAATAAATACATGAATAAATAAAATAAAAATAATTTCAGTGGCAAGACTTTCACTCGAAGCATGCAAAATAATTTGAGAAGAACAGGTTTCCATAATGTTTAGGTGCTCTATACTCACTAAACATATGACAAATGAGATAGGATAGGATAGTACAATGTCCACTGTAACTGCAGAAGATGTGCTAAAGAACGCTAGAAGGATGTCCTTCAATATTACCTAATTGTTGGCATAACCTACTGTTGTTTTTGTGGGAAAATGTACACAGCTCAAGTCATAATTTATTTCTTTAAATTCTTTATAAAATAAAATAAATTCTACCTATGTATTCTTTGGGGATAAGAAGATGCCTCTCCTTGTTCTTAAAATTCACTGGGATTGGCATTTAGTCCATTTTCAGAAATTCAGAGAACTTAATGTAGTTCAATGTCATAACCTTTTCTGATGAGTTTCATTATTGTCCCTCAAGGCATGGAGATTGGCACTGCATGGAAATGATAATTGCCCCAAATATCAGCAATTATACCATGGGTGGGAGGTAGGTGAGGAAAACACAATGATTTGTGTGTGTGTGGAGGGGTAGATTGACAAATTTGTTGTGTTTTCTGTGAATGTGAGAAAAATCACTCTGATGGGAAATATTGTTGGTCCACCATCTGATACCAATGTTGGTCCACCATCTGATATAGCCTTCTTCATTATGGTCAAATGTTCTGTATTAAATTTGCTGTTTTGTTCTGCATCAATATATCTTATTTCTGCTCTGTTGCTCTTCCTTTCAAGATGGGCAAATGACAACCCAAGTAAAGAACTCAAGAAAGAAGACTTTCATTTAGGTCTAACAAAGCTAGAGAGAGACAGGATGCAAATTAGACTCTTTTTGGCAATAAAGACTTGAAATGAAGTCCCTAGATATCATGGAATGAAGTTTGGGCATTTGGAAATGATCCCAAAAACTTAAGGAGTTATGGAGGGTAATGGGAAGTCTTTGTTTGAAAACAAAAAATCATATTTCTGACTTCTCTTACTGTTGTCCAAGTACATAGGTATAAAAAGGCTTTCTTTTTCATTTTTTTTAAAATCAGTCCATTGTAGAAGAAAACAGGATATGAAGCAGGGCCATTTAACCAAATCTGCTGAAAAGCCAGCTCAAAGAATTGCTTTATTCTTTCTTCTTCCCTAAAGTTTCCCAAATTTTGAAATATCTACTCTATTCTAAACCTGTCATTCGTTATTATTTTGAATAAAAGGCATTCTGGAAGCATTTCTTGTTGAAAATCAGGATTAAATATCATTAAGTAAATACATGTGGATTTTATAAAGAAAACCTTGAATCCAGAAATGCAAATATATGTAATCTGCATGAGCAAGTCACACTTTTGCGCAGAATAGGATAATTACTAAGAACTAGAAATAGATCTGGCATCTGGAAGATTTTGTTTTGTTTTTTTTGGTGGCTTTGAGTCTGTGCTGTCACCTGATGACAGCCTTGAGTAAGTACCTCTATTTTCCTTGGCAAGAGTTTCAGAAGAGGTTTGTCCTTGCCTTCCTTCTTATTATAGAATCATAAAATAGCGGAGTTGGAAGGGACCTTGGAGGTCATCTAGTCCAACCCTCTGCTCCAGCAGGAGAGTCTTCTTCTAAGTATTGACTGGCCCAAGGTTATCCAACTGGGTTTGTTTAATCTTGCAGTTTGAACTTTTACATTTCCATTGATTCCTGGGCTATGGGCAAAAGCTTATGTGTTACATTGAAGATGATGTGAGGGTCGTACTGTAGGAAGCCACCCGCCTCCTAAAAGAATGAAATAGTTAAGAATTAGGCTTACGTGACTAAGCCTCATCACCACCTGGAGATGCCCACATGATGATATACACAACTTTTAATTGGAAGAACCATTTGAACTATTGGGGTGGGAACATTGCCATCACTTTGTATATGTGATTTATGCACCCATTTTCTCAGATTCAGAATTCTTTTGTTGCTACCACTTGATTTCCAGTAAAATATATCTTTTATCTGATTAAAGGAGTCTAAGTATTTCTTTCTTGGATTTTGAATGGAGCACCAGCTGACAAAACTGAAAAGTCTAGTCACCTGTTGAAAAAGCACATTTGAGACTGCTCTCCTTGATAAGTTTGTATCATTTATGTCACATTTGCATGAGTTTCAAACTAGATGTCTTCCCCATTTTATCTTGCAGAACTGTCATCATGGGAAAATTCTTGTTGGCCTCCTCAATCATGATTCTCTTCATTTTGCTCCAGACTGAGGAGATTGACTCCATTTCTAAAAAAGGAAGCAGCAGACTGAGCAGCAGCAGCAGTCGAAAGCCAAGTCGCAAACCCTCCCATAATCCTAGCAAACCTTTCTATCACCCTAGCAAACCCTCACATCATCCTGTCAAGCCTGCAGAGAGACCTAAAAAACCAGCACAGAACCCACCTGAACATAGGCCTGCCCATCATGCACCCCCAAACAGGCCTAAAAATCCTGTAAAATATCCTCCAAATCATGCAAACCCTCCTCCACATCCACCCCATAATCCCGCCAATCCACAAAATCCACCTTATCCTGTCAACCCTCAAAATCCTGCCCACCCCCCAAATAATCCTGTTAACCCAGGAAATCCCCC
>BLBF01000065.1:12114193-12142240 GCA_015471245.1 Laticauda colubrina | reverse complement strand
CAAATAATCCTGTTAACCCAGGGAATCCCCCTCCATACAACCCTGCCTACCCATACCCAGTTAACCCCCAAAACCCAGCACACCCTCCCCCATATCCGGTCAACCCTCAAAATCCAGGACATCCTCCACTATATCCGGTCAACCGCCCAAACCCAGCACATCCTCCACCATACCCGGTCAACCCTCAAAATCCAGGACATCCTCCCCCATATCCCATCAACCCTCAATACCCAGCACATCCTCCACCATATCCGGGCAAACCCCCAAACCCAGCACATCCTCCACCATATCCAGCCAACCCTCAAAATCCTGGGTATTTCCCACACCAACCATATAATCCCCAAAATCCTCAGTGGGGACACTATAATCCCAAACCCTGGAAACCTAAACCACCCAAGACTAAGATGAAGCATATGGCTGGAGCAGCAATTGCAGGTGCAGCAGCAGGAGCTGTTGGAGGCTATTTCCTGGGACGTGCCATGTCTAATCTGCACTTTCAATTTAACAACCTGAATGAGGAGCGGTGGTGGTATGAAAATCGCCATCGTTACTCTGCTCAGGTTTACTACCCCCGTTACATCCAGCCTGTTCCACAAGATATCTTTGTGAGAGACTGTGTGAACATCACAGTGAAAGAATACATTGAGCCCACTGGGAATACAACAGAGGATGAGATGGAAGCCAGGGTGGTGAAGCATGTGGTGAAGGAAATGTGCATT
The DNA here is from genome assembly GCA_015471245.1 of Laticauda colubrina. Taxonomy (NCBI): domain Eukaryota; kingdom Metazoa; phylum Chordata; class Lepidosauria; order Squamata; family Elapidae; genus Laticauda; species Laticauda colubrina. Next base: position 12,141,521 of record BLBF01000065.1, on the reverse strand, counting down.
GAGCAGTATCGTACTTTCTCCAGCTCTTCAGGAGGCAGTTCCAGACCTCATGGTGTCAACCCAGTGCACCCAAAGCCAAAGGATGATGAAGTGAAATATGTAGTGGGGGAACCTGTTGTAGATTTTCCAGTGGAAGACTCTGAGAGCTACATCTTAGGCAGCCCCATAGCCAAGATGTATTTTCATTTTAATGACAGTGAGGAAGAACGTTGGTGGAATGAAAACCGCCACCGTTTTGCCACCCATGTTTACCACCCAAACTCTAGCCAGCCAATTTCAAGAGATGTTTTCCTGAATGAGTGTGTAAATGTCACCATGGGAGAATATGTGAAGCCCACTGGAAACCAAACTGAAGATGAATTGGAAGCCAGAGTGGTGACACAAGTGGCAAATGAAAAATGCATGGAGATTTACCCCCGTTTGACTGTTTTCACAATGTCAGGCAGCTACTATAATAATAAACCAGAGACAGCTACTACATTGGAAATTAAAAGTGAGTTCAAACATGGAGAAGGAGCAGTTTTGGCTAATAGTCCCAGAGGAGTCAGTGAACACAATGCCCCAAACAATGCTGTGTCTGATTTGCATTTTTCTTTTGAGAATGTTTTGTTTCTAATTCATCCTTTTGCCATTTCAATCATTACCTTAATCACTCCTTTCCTGATCTTCTAAAGGTTATGCTTTCTAAGTCTCTTCCGTGGTTGCTATTCTCTTATCAGAGGTCTGGAATCTCTCTCTCCAGCAAGAATTTAGTTGTGGTTTCATATTTTTCTGGAGACTGCATCAGATGCAAGGAGATGCAATGCATAGGCTACTTATGAATGAATTCCAATTGCCATCATGAATCAGTCTAAAGTGATTCCTTTTTTGTATTCATCAAATCTAATTTAAGATGGAGACAGTGGATAATTCCCCCATTCCTATTGCTTCAATCCTTCAGTGAAATCTGCTCAGTTTTCAGGAAATATTTTAGCAGTTCACATGATAATAGAAGTTGCTTTTGAGAAGGAAGGGAAGGAAGGAAGGAAGGAAGGAGACTTCTGAGATTATTTAAAATGAATACATCAAGGTTTGAATTGAAGGTTCCATTCAAATACACCTCAAGTCCAATCTTGGAACCAAACTGACTTTCTGAACAATTGGAATCAAACACCTGAATAGGTTTGGATATCTTTTGTTTGACTATTTCCAAAATAGCTCTCCTCTAATGGGAGCTGATAATTTCAACATGTACCTGATTAGTCAACCATTTTTGCTGAATGATGAAAACTATCACACGCCTCAAAAAAGAGGCAGGCAACATTTGATGGCTGGCAAACATGTTTTACAGCGTTGGATCTGACACCTGCAAACTTGGTGCTGAAAAATCATGAATCTGGATGGGCTGCAAATGTTGAGCTGAACATTTTTTTGAAACTATGATGTACTGACGTTAGATCGTTTCCTATAGGTTCCTATCTCTGAATGGTGGAAAGCTGAATTATCACTTTTCAGCAATTATGGAAGGGATAAAGGGGGGGCAGGTTAAGGGTTGCAGAAAGAAGATTTGAAATCACTTGTGGTTCTGGGGTTGCAGGGACTCCTGCTTGATAAACTGCTTTTGTGCCTTCTTTGTCTAAATTGTCATCTCTATCCTTAAATATGACTGGGAAGTTTTGTCCAGTCATTAATAATTTGTAGACTGAGAATACTGTTTGAAAGCCACATGGTTCTGTGTTGTTTTCCATTTTTTGTTTTCCTTGACCCCTTAAACGTTATTGAATACCTAAGTGAGTTTAAATTCTAATTGTCTATGGAGATCCTCAATCATCCAAGTCATAGTTGTCCTATCACTATCCCAAGATGCTTTTTTTCCCCAAAAGGCACCTTGACTGTCTAGTCTATTTTCCCCTTTAAAAAAATTTAGTTTTCATCCAGGAAGTTCCTTAGATGAAAAGCAAAATGTTTTCAAAGAAAAAAAAAAACCAAGAAAGTCCAGTTGCCTTTTGGAAAAAAGCACCTTTGGGACAAAGCTCTTTAGTATTCTTTTCTACCATGCTGTGATGGTTGTCACAAGCCAGAAGTGGAAAGAGACTTGGCTTGGATTAAAATTATTTCAAAATTGAGAGCCAGTTAATTACAATGGGGTATCAATCCAACTAATGCATAAATATGTAAGTAAATACATTTGGGTTCCTAAGCACTAGAATAGGCAGTTGACATCGGGATTAATGTGCTTCTTCTCTTGAAACAATGAATGAAGTTGGATTTATTCCATTTTCCTTTTTAGAAGGATTCTAAAAAGGAGTCTCTTTGAGAAAAGAAAAGCTTGGCTTAAATTCTGAAGATGGATTCCCATCATGAAAAACTATCTTCTTTAAATGAGATGCAAAGTTAAATAATTTTTTATCAATCCTTCATAGCAATGTATTGATCAGCACTCCTTGAACACTCTTTGACTTTTCCTATCAGTAGGTTTGGTTAAGCTCGTAAGGCTAATGAGAAAGCAAAATCCTTCTGTTATCTCTGCGTTTGGATCTTGACTTAATTCAGCTGTAAAAGGTCAGAAAGATAATTTTAAGCTAGCTTTAGCATCTATTTTATTAAGAACTAAGAAATCCCAAAGGCTAATTGGGATATACGTAATACAGTGTTTGTGTTTTTGTTTAATTTTCCTTCTTTGTGTGGTGGAAAGAGCTATATAAGAACAGCTGGAAAGTCTATCTGAGCATGAGTGTTGCAAACATGAAGCTAGACTTTTAAGCTATTTTGGTTATTTATTCCTATCTAACATGCTCCATATGATATATAGTACTCAGATTTATTTTCTTGTATGACGATTACTGTTCCAACACAAAATTTATTTGAAGATTAATTGTTAACTGCTGTTTGACATGCTAATCTCCATTTACTTTTCTCACCCTTTCAACTAAACTGCCAAATAAAATGGCCTATATAATACCAAAATAGGTCTGTTGGCCTTATATTTGGTCCTTCTTTTCCAAATCCACTGCTCTGTAGTCAGAAAGAAGTTGCATTAACTGATTAAAAAAAATCATTTCAAACTCTTATATTCTCTGATTATGTAAATATGTTTAAAGAGGTTGCTTAGACTGAATTGCCTTTTCACACTAAGCTAAAATAATGTGCATTGATTTAATTTTCGATTACCATGATTAGCATCCCACTTGCAAGCTTCATAGTATCTTAAAATTATAAGAATACCTGGTCTTCTATGGTGTGTGTGTGTGTATGCGTGTGTGTGAGAGAGAGGGGGGGGGAGAGAGAGAGAAAGAGAGAGACAGAGAGATTGTATTACATTCATTTTCCCCATACACTTCACCGTAGGGCTTGATAAGATGGGCAATGTATACATTTAATTAATACATAAAACAGTGAATCAGTGAGTAAGTAAAACTAAGCCATGAATCATGTTTATCCATTTTAAAGATTGTTCTGGCTTAATGTGATGTGATGTGATTAAGTGCATGCAAAGTAAAAAAAACACATTATCCAAGACTTTTTAAAATTATTTGAGAAGAAGATGAAACAGCCACAATCAGTTTTTCTCAGAAGCACAAGTAATGTATAAATATTGATCAAATGTTACAATAATTATTGTAAATCCTGTCCAAATAATTATCTATCCCTAAAATGCAGTTTAAAAATCTATTTGCTTTCTTTTCCTAAAACCAAAGTCCAGCTGCCCAGATGATTCATTCCATTTTATAACAAAGTGGACCCAAAGGTTATTTTTGTAAATTTATATGAATATACTTGTATCTTTAGGAATAATTTAACATAGTCCAAATGTTTATTTCTTATATTTTATTTTTAACTTTATATCAAACATTTAATTAAAAAAACATTTGCAAATCAAAAAGAAGCCCATGCATAGTTACAGAGTTACAAAATATCCCGATGACAACTGATATGTCACTTCAAAATCCAACATTTCCCCCAATTTAGTTTTTTGTGTTCTTATATGAAAACAACATTATTTAAAGTTGGCCTTTACAGTAATCACCTGGCAAAATATTCAAATATACCAGATATACTCAGTAGGTAAAGAGCATATCCTATTATATTTTTACTACACTAACAATTTTATACCTGGTACAAACATAGTGTCAATCAGCAAATCAACTGAAATACACCATAGTTTTTTAAAAGTACTGTTTATAATCACCATAGGTTGAAAGCATAAGGACAGACAAAATTATTACAGCCCAAAGTACAATTTTCAATTAGGTCTTAAAATTAAATGACTATGGCATCTTCAAGCTAGCTGAATTCCAGTGGCAGTTGTGTTTCTAGCAGTAATATTTCTAAGCTTCACTGTATACAATGGAGAAATAGCAAACACAAACTCTGCTAACAAACATTTGGTCAAAAATGTGACATTTGTGGAGGCCATGTCAGTTTTTGCATCCCAAATGTCAAGGAAATAAATAAAACAAGAAAGCAAAAGCAGGGTGTGGAAAGAGCAAAGGGTTTGTTGCAATCTTGTTTAAAGAATAATTCTAACATAGTGCCTCAGTATGCAAAATGCCAAACCTAGTTCCGCAAAATCAGTTCACAAACTTAACATCAAAACATCAAAGTTCATTAGAAGATCTTCCATTAATTTTCTTATTCCGGCCTGTAGCTGAAGATAAAGGGGATCACTCTCTCCTTACTTAATAGACTGGACAATTATTTGACTGGGATGGTATAAGGCCTCCTGCCTTGAGCAAGGGGTTGGACTATAAATCCCTTCCAGCCCTATGATTCTGTGTTTTATATTCCAACTAACAGTATTGGGCCAACTGAGACATCAGCATGGATGGCATGAGTAATTTTCCCACATACAAAAATGTTCTGTGAATTAGTAGCACTATCAGATTCTCCAGTTGTTCCAGAGACAATTCTAAATTTCAGTTTATAATTCTTTGACTTTCTAAATAAGCCAATGAAAGTGACTTTGGTACTGGAAGTGGAAGTTAATGCCAAAGTTCTCTAGAGTTAAAATCTTCAAATTCCTAGTGATTTTGTGGTGCAAGGATCTATTGGATGCTACGTAACTCTTAATGTTAACTGAATCATTCATACTAGCTTTCTGATAAGCTTATCCCAATCAGAACAATTATCATTTAAAAGGAGAGAAATTGAAGTTCTCTTTGGAAGATGAACATATATATTTCATATTCTTAGTCTACTTGTAAGTCATTTTTCATCATACCCTTGAAGTCTGAAGTGCCACTGTGGCAATTACCCTTTTTCAATAACGTTAGATTTCTAGAACTCATTTCAGAAATCATTTCTTAACAGAAATAATATTTCAACCTGCTCCTTCACCTTCCAAAAACTGACATTTTTTTTTCATTATCTGCTCTCAATAAAGTATTTCCACCATGGTATCTTTGTTTCAAGGCTACTTGCCTTCAGCAAGATTAATCACACGCTGTGTATCTGCAGCAATTGTGCTTCATAGGCAGTAAGTTTTTCTTACATGTGGAATAACCTTCAAAATGTCCATTCTGTGAATCAGTCATGGTGGATGGGTCACTTAAGAGCTCCAAGGCTATCATGCAGATCAGCTCTGGTTGCCAAAGTCCTTTAAAAAAATGCAAACCCTTCTTTGTGAAGATATACTTGGTCCTTTGGAAAGCCAGACTATGTGATAATACAAAATGATTGCTGCATTAGATATAAACATAAAAAAGGTTTTCTAGCAAGGTGCAATGCAATGGTAGCTGGCCAAAAATTACTTGGTCATTCTTATGTATATTGTGTGTAAGCGCAGACTTGGTCAATATTTGAGAATGGAGTGAGATTTCTAGCAGGCTAGGGTTTGTTATAAAATGTTCTTATGCCCCTTTTTTCCCCACCCAAAACTTTTTTGCAGCTAAAGACAGTTATCACAGGTGGTTATGAAGGGACCATGTGTACTCAGAAGAAGCCAGTATGTTCAAGAATACTTAACAGATAGAACAACTCTTAAACATACCCATTAAAAATTGCACATACAAGAATGTATTCTCTCACTAGGTGAATGCTTTATAGAGGTCCCTGCTCCACATTGCTAGCTCAACAAGAGAGAACCATCAGGAAAACAATTCAGTGTATCAGGAAACACAAGATCAGTGTAACCATTACAAGCACAGAAGGGTTGGCAAGCAGCGAAGTGACACCTGACATCAACCTGTACTGCTCAGTACACATCTGGTGCACCACTTGTGTCACCATCTTTCTCTCCATGTCATCTGCTGTCCTGTTCCCACTGGGCTCAATGTACTCAGTCACGGTGACATTCGTGCAGTCTCTCACGAAGATGTCCCTTGAAACTGGTTGGTTATACTTTGGGTAGTAAACTTGGTCGGAGTAGCGGTCGCGGTTTTGATACCACCATTGCTGTTCATAAGGATTGTTAAACATAAACCGCATGTTTGACATGGCGCTGCCCAAGAGGTAACCCCCCACTGCGCCTGCTGCCACTCCGACCACAGCTGCTCCTGCCACATGCTTCATTTTGGGCTTGGGTGGTTTGGGCTTCCAGGGCTTGCTGTACTGGCTGCCTCCATATCCACCTCCATATCCACCTCCATATCCACCTCCATGACCACCTCTATAGCCACCTCCGTAGCCTCCTCCATATCCAGGATAAGGTTGAGGGTAACCACCTTGTGGGTAATTAGGTCTGTTTGGAGGATGTTGCTGGGGATAACCAGGTGGGCGTTGGCCACCACCGGGTTTAGACTTCTTCTTGGAAAGAGAGGAATTCATCTGGAGCAGGAGAAGGAGAAGTAAAACCCAACCGGTTGCAAGGGATTTCCTCATTGTTGCTTACTCTACAAGTCAAATAGAAGAAGAATTGTTAAGTGAAGAGCAGTTTGGAGCTTAAGGCCCCTGAAATTAAGGAGAACTTCCCATACCTTACATTTGAGCTCACACCAGAAGTTGAATTGTCTTGCAGTAGAAAGGTCTATGTTTTAAGGATGGGGAACAAAGTTAACAGAGACTCCTTTTACCCATACAGCTTGCACATCACAAACAAATCTTATGGATTCCAGTGATTATTCAAACAGTGACTGTACAGATCTTCAGATCTATGGAGGTCAGTGTGAGAGTCCTGTATGCATTTTTATCTTATTAGCCGCTGCACGTTGACTTAACACACAATTCATATACAGGGATGGGATTCAAATTTTTTAACAACCGGTTCTGTGGCCATGGCTTAGTTGGTGGGTGTGGCCTGGTAGTCATATTATTGGCTGGGTGTGGCCAACTCAATATCACTCACATCGAGGCACATCTCCTCGCCTGACCTCTCATTACTGTGGGGATGCTGCAATAGTTGTAAGTGTGAAAAATTGTTATGAGTCACTTTTTTCAGTGCCATTGTAACTTTGAATGGTCACTCTACACAAGCAAAGTACCAGCAAAGGAGGGGGGGAAAACTCCAGAGAAGTTCCTGAGACAGGAAGTCTAGTCCTGTCTCAGAATGTAATAAGGGGATAACGGAGAGGCAGTTTCTGTAAGCAACACCAGAATGTTTCCTTCCTGCCTTCCTTTCAGGATTAGGCCAGTAATTTCTTCTAACAACCAGTTCTCTGTACTGCTTAGAATATTAACAACCAGTTCTACCGAATAGGTGCGAACCTATTCCCCACCCCTGTTCATATAGGAGAAAACCAAAAAATTGCATTATGGCTCAGCACACATGAATCTTGCTTTACATTTAAGTATGTTTTAGACCAGGGGTCTCCAACCTTGGCAACTTTAAGACTTTTGGACTTCAACTTTCAGCAAAGCTGGCTGAGGAACTCTGGGAGTTGAAGTCCACAAGCCTTAAACTTGCCAAGATTGGAGACTCCTCTTTTAGATTGGGAGTGGTGTCTGTCCAATTGCACTGAATAATGAAGAGAGAACCTGAAATTCTATAGCTAGAAATGAAGAACCTCATGGTTTCAGAGGCATTGATAACCAACATTGCAACAGGAAGATGTTTCACAAACTTCTCTTTTGCAAACATTGCAAAAGAACCTCTGAATATCTTGAAAATGCCAAACACATGATTACCCAAAAGGAGAGTACCCCAAAGTAGCATCTTCTTCATATAAAACATGACATGCTTTCCTTTTCATTCAGCTGTAGCTTTGTAAGAGCTGACCTGCCCCAGCAGCCAATAGCAGTTGGAGGCCAGTGTGAAAACAACAAAGCCATCATTTCCGCCCAGCTTTTGTTTCTGCCACTGTGCCTGAAAGAAAAGACCTTTCTGAAAAAGCCATTGATCTCCCTCCCACTTTCAAACACAACCAATGTGGAGAATAATTTCTTCACCATTATGACCAAGAACATATATAATGAAAGCCATGGTGGAAAACAACTTACTAAAAACATCTGGGGAGGATCCAAACAATTGTTTCATTGATGGTGAATGAATATATATAGTAGTATGTGTGTGTGTATGTCTGTGTGTGTGTGTGCATTTATATTTATAAATGTGTGTGTATATATATTATTTATATATTAAATATTTATACACACTGTTAGGGATAACATTGTTCACCCTAACTGGTTTAGGTGAAATAATACCTATGAATCATAGTTAGTGTATGCAGCTTTAACTGTAAAATAGCAATTGTGGGAGTGGTTATGAAAACCATATAAAAGTAGCAAGACTACGGCTTGCACTCTCTCTCTCTGGCTTTGATGATCCCTGATTACTGCTTGGAATCAAGACTGCATTGCTCGAACGGGAGAGACAACAACGGACTGATTTATGTGAACTGACATAGGATATTCTACATGGACTTTGCTAACTGAATATCCCTGAATGGACTGACTACATGGTAAATGAATATTGGACTGTTTTTGACTATGCTATAAACTTATACTGGAATAAAATATATTCTTGATAGCACAAGCGTATCTGTTATTTTTACTGTATGTTAATAAGCATACAAGCTTAGCTCACTCATTTATCTGTGTGCCTATCTGACTAACGCTGCACATTCTGTTTAGCTTGTCTACCTAACCCTGGTTGGGGAACCCAGGCTTAACACACACACATATATAAATTATTCCTGTAAGCTGCCTTGAATTGCCATGTGCGAATAGACGGCAATATAAATTTCCTAAAAATAAATAAATAAATAAATAAATAAATAAATAAATATACACACACCATACTATACACATACACACACACACACACACACACATATATATACACATATATACATACATACACACACACACACACACGACACATATATGGTATATATCATATGTAGCATGCTTGGAAACCATAGGAAAAAAATTACACCATGACATGGGCTCATGAAGTTGAAAGGACAGGTTTTTGTTGAGCTTCTAAACCTTGACCATGAAAACAAAATAAAGAGATGCTTTGATATGTGTTGTTTCTACTTTGTTAGGGAGTACATGAGAAAAGGATGCTCAAACGATTCCTTTGTCCTTGAGGTATCTGATCTCCAAGGAAACCAACCTTTCTCACAGAGCAAGAATGAGGCACTGGAAGTTCCCTAGTTATCTCTTTTACAACAATGCCATTAAGCCTTACCATTTTCAGGCAAAACAACCACTGCACAATTCCCCATGCTTTTCCTGATCCAACAGAATCAAGAGCTGTTACAGACACCATTTAAATAGAGGTGTCCTGACTGATAGCCCATCTGGTAAAATCTGCAGGGCCCGCTGAAGCTTTATGATGAATGCATATACACAATTTGTGATAGCAGAACAATAATTTGACTTTACCAAGGATTGGGGAGATTTTCCAGGAATGCTGCATACATGCTTCAAACAAAAGGAGGACAGAACTAAATTTGCTAACAAGAATTTTTATGCATCTGTAGAATGATAGAAAGAAAACAACTCAATTGGAGCTGTATGTCCTTTCAACCCTATAATTTTTGCTGGAGAGTAGAGCTTACTTTTCATCATGCAAGGGTTTTATTTATTCCTTGCTACACCTGCAATGAACCCAGCTGCTCACTAAATAGGTCATTGTGGTGCTTTGTGTACACAACAAGAAACAGCATGATTGTAAAACTGAATGCTTTATGTCAGCTTTTTTTTATTTCTTGCTGATCTGGAATGATCTGATTTTCTGTTTAAGCAGATGACACTAAAACAAGACATTCTGGCATTTTAAGAATTATTGTGTTAAAATGCTATTTACACCATACCCAACCTTGTGATGCCCCATGCTTATTGCTTGTAGAAATGAACTCAATGCTCCCCATCCCCCATCCCTGCATTACATGATTCCACAGGGACTGTAGCAAGGGATTTATGCTGCCAGCGAGTTATATTATCTCATAAATGAATCCCTACTTTGGAAATCTTGCAGTCTAATCCAAGGTGGATTCTAGGTCAGCTAGAAAGCACTTTCCCCTCATCAGAGGGTCACACACATTGATTACACGACCCTGGAACATCATAACCATCAGTTGCCAAAGCTATTTCAGTGGCTAATCATTCTCATTGTCAGGAAATTCCTCCTCATTTCCAGGTTGCATTTCCTTCTGATGAATCTCCATCCATGGCTTCTCTCAGGGGCCATGGATAATAAATTGACACCCTCTTTCCTGTAACAGCCCTTCAAGTATTGGAAGACTGCTATCAGGTCTCTCATACTGTAAGTCTGCTCTTTGTTAGGCTAAACATATCTAGTTCCCTTGAGCCATTCATCATATGCTTGGCCTGCAGAACCCTTATCGTTTTTAGTGCCCTTTTCTCTTCTCTCAAATAAGGCCACCTACAAGTTCTTTACTGGCTTTGATCTGGATATTTCTGCCAAGTCCAGTGAGGCTGATGGCTACAAGCAAGATGGGCTTTTTGGCTGGAAGGACCACTTAAGAATTGGCCGTTGTGAATATGAAATACTGCAACCTTAATTGGGTCCAAGTTAAAACTCTTCCTTTGGCTTTAACATCTGAAATCAGCTTGTTTTCGTGTGCCTGTTCTATGCTGGGATAGCAGATGTTGGTTTGATATCACTCATTGATTAACTTTTATTGTTTTGCTATTTGTTTTGAGAGTATTCATGTAATCCACTCAGTGAACTTGGATCACAAGGTGGAGGCAAAGTACAATAATAAATTTGTAAAAGAAAGAATCCAAATAATAACAATATGGGTAATCCACAACTTACAACCACAACTGAACCCCAAATTTTTGTTGCTAAGCAAGACAGTTGCAAGACAGTTTTGCCCCATTTTATTTCCTCCCCCCAGTTGTTAAACAAACTACTTCAGGTATTAAGTGAATCATGTGATCATTAAGTGAATCTGGTTTTTCCCATTGACTTTGCTTGTCAGAAGTCAGCTGACAATCATATGACCCAGGAGAGTGCAACTGTCTTAAACACCCGCCAGTTCCCAAGCATCCAAATTTTGATCATGTGACCATGAGGATGCTGCAATGATGGCTATGTGTGAAAACCGGTCACACTTTTTTCAGTGTGGTAGTAGCTTTGAATGGTCACTAAATGAATGACTGTAAGTCAGGTTCTACCTGTGTATGGAAAGGGTGCCCATTTCTGGGCTAGAAGGATAACAAAACATCTGCTTGCAAACAACGAAGCCCAGAGAGCACTAAAGACTCCACATTTCATTCCTGAGCTACATCTATTTTTTAAACTACTACTAGAGGAATACATTGTAAGATTTGAGAAAGGGAAGCTTCCTATGATCATAAAACATCAATCAAATGAGCCTGAAGGCCCAAGAGGCAGAATACTGCAATAAATTTGGAATTCTATCTAACATCTCTCTCTTTTTTTAAATTACCCTGGAGCTCCAGAAGATATGGAAAATAGCATCTTAAATTATGAAGGGCTGGGATGGGAGAGTGAAAGGTTACAAATGCAGCTTAGAGGTGCTCAAGAAGAAAAGAGGTTTAAAACTACATGTGGCATAAAAATGGAAGAAGAAATGGAATGTCTCTCCTTTTGAATTCAGTGCAACTGATCAATCCGGACAGAACACGAGGAAGATTTAAACCCTAGCAGGATTTTACCGACTAGGAGAAACAGGGGAGGGAAACTGAGATTCCGGCAGAATTTTCTTGAATTCCGCTGCTAACGTAGCAGGATTAGAGCCGGGGGCCGAGGAAGCTGACGGGAATTGGCTTTTCCACGCAGGGGCGAAGTCACCCCAGTCTGTCAACCGTACCCAGCTCCCTCCTCCTCGCCTCCCGGCTTTCTGGGATTCTGTCGCTCGCCTTGGGTCCAACAGAGCCACCGCAAGGGCCTGGAGCCGCCGCTTTGCCGGGCAGAGGGGGTCGTGGAAGACGATTTCTTAGACTTGGCCCCGACCTCCTTCCTTCCTTTCCCAAATGGAGCTGAACCGTCCTCTGCCCCCGCGCTCTCCTCCGAGTCTCGCCGACCTAGATAACGTTTGGCGGATCCTTGGATTCGTTGGGTTGGGTTCGATCCGCCGTTGGGTGGCTGGAACCCAACGACGGTCCTCTGCGTCAAAGTTGAGCCCCCCGCGAGCAGCGTCGGCTTTTTGGTCTCTCTCCCCCCCATCAGCCTCACCCTCTTTGCTTAACCCCAACTCCCTGCTCTCACCTGCGTCCGTCTCCTCCCGAGATCCTGGAACTGCGAGGTGCAATGCGAGTCCGATCGAGCCACCGAGCGCGCGCCCGGCCGGGCTTTGGCAAAGGCGAGTGTCGCTGTTGGGCGCGGTTCAGGCGGCGCTTTTCTCCAGCGAGGAGGAAACGGTGGTTGTGGTGTGGTGGTGGGGGAAGAGGAGGAGGAGGAGGAGCGCTCCGCCGCAGCTCCTGGGAGGATAGTCCTTTCAGCTTTGAGCCGGGAGGAGAGGTGGGGACAACACCTACAGAGCACTTGGCCAGCTTGTGACGCCAGCGGTCCTTCTAAATAAACCCCGGCTATTCGTTTATGCTTCCGCTAAGGTGGCAGAGAATCGGCTGGAGTCGGGTGGTTCCCTTGGTGTATATTATTTATGCAGTGTCATCCCCCTCGAGGTAGTCCAGCCAAGAAGCAGAACAATAAATGTTAACTCTGTCTTGATTGAAAAATGGCATTAACAGAATCTTGCAAATCTGAAAGTAGCCCTCCTGATGAGTTTGGGTAGTAGAATAACAGAGAAGCAGATAGGAAGTGACCTTGGAGGTCTTCTAGTAGTCCAACCCACTGCTGAAGCAGGAAACCCTCTATCATTTCAGACAAATGGTTGTCCAATCTCTTCTTAAGAACCTCCAGTGTTGGAGCACCCATTCCACTGATTAATTGCTCTGTTTCCTTAGTTCTGGGTTGGTTCTCTCCTTATTAGTTTCCGTCCATTGCAAGAAAATAACCAAGCTCAGAGAGCCCCATGGACCCCACATTTCAACCCCGAGCTACAAATATTTTCCTTTATTAGTATCCCTCCTGTCCCTCCCTTTTCTCTAAACCAGACAGGGTCCTGCTTACTCCATCCTCCTTCTCCCTTTGGATTCAAAATGTTGTTTATCAGGTCAATAACTAGGCTGTGATCTTCTTCCTACTCCCAAGGTCATTCTCACATTTTGTTGTTGTTGGCTCCGTCGATCTCGGGAGATCATGGAAAATTCGTGTCATGAAAATGGACATAAAATGTGCTGAGTATGTGGTGGAACCGCTCTCGTCCTTTGCATTCTGTGTGACCGTTTTTCTTGCCATCGGATATTTCTTCTTTCCTCAGCTGCCTTGATGATGTTCCTGGTGGCTGTTCGCCAACCTTGGCGATTTGAGGCCATGGTCTCGAGCTGAGAGGGGTTGAATCCGCCAGCTTTAAGATCTCGCTTGCAGATGTCCTTGTAGCGGAGAGCTGGGCATCCAGTACGCCTTGTGCCAGTGGCAAGCTCTCCAAAAAGCATGCTTTTAGGTATACGGTAGTCGTCCATGCGGATGACATGGCCCAACCAATGCAGGCGTCTTGCTGTCAACAAGGCATACATACTTGGCAACCCTGCCTTGGCCAGGACGTCATCGTTGGTTATATGATCTTGCCAGGTGATACGAAGGAGTCTGCGGAGGCAACGAAGGTGAAAGGCGTTCAGCCTGCGCTCCTGATGAGAGTAGAGTGTCCATGCTTCACTGCCATAGAGGAGGGTACTCAAAACAACTGCCCGATAGATTTGCATCTTTGTGTTGGTAGTCAGCATAACATTGTCCCACACTCTTTTTTTCAGGTGGGCCATTGCTGCTGCTGCCTTGCCAATCCTAGCGTTCAAATCAGAGTCAAGAGAGAGGTTGTTTGCAAGTGTAGAACCGAGATAGGTGAATTTGTCTACCACCGTGAGGGTGTGTTCGCCAATGGAGATGCTTGGAGCACCACTGACATCCTGGCACATAACCTCTGTTTTCTTCAGACTGATGGTTAGTCTAAACTTGTTGCATGCAGCTGCAAAGCGGTCAATAAGTCGCTGCAGGGCCTCCTCTGAGTGCGCAGCAAGGGCGGCATCATCTGCAAAAAGTAATTCTCTGATAAGGACTTTCGTAACTTTCGTTTTGGCTCGCAGACGCGCGATGTTGAATAATCCACCGTTGCTCCTGGTGCGTATGAATACGCCGTCATCAGACTCGTCAAATGCATATGAGAGGAGTAAGGAGAAGAATATTCCAAAGAGTGTAGGGGCAAGAACGCATCCCTGCTTGACACCGTTTTTGATTGGGAAGGGTTCAGAGCACGACCCACCGAACTGGACAGTCCCATTCATGTCATCATGAAAAGACATGATCATTCTCAGAAGCTTGGGGGGGCATCCAATGCACTGGAGGAGGGCAAACAGTCCATCTCGACTGACCAAGTTGAAGGCCTTGGTTAGGTCTATGAAGGCGAGATAAAGCAGCTGTCTCTGCTCACGGCATTTCTCTTGGAGTTGTCTTACGGAGAAAACCATGTCGATGGTCGATCTGGTGGCTCTAAAGCTGCACTGTGCCTCTGGGTAGACACGATTAGCGAGAATTTGCAGTCTGTTGAGAAGAACACGTGCGTAGGCTTTACCGACAGTGCTTAGCAGCAATATACCACGGTAGTTGTTACAGTCACTTCTTTCTCCTTTGTTTTTGTACAGCATGATAATCTTGGTGTCACGCATGTCTTTGGGTACAGCTCCTTCCTCCCAGCATTGTAGCAAGAGTTCATGTAAGTGTTCCAGGAGAGAGCTATCTTTTGCCATCTTCACTACTTCAGGTGGGATGTTGTCACTGCCTGTGGCCTTGCCGTTGGCTAGGGAATCGATGGCTTTACTAAGCTCTTCCATTGTGGGTGGGGCGTCCAGCTCGTCCATTCTGGGAAGTACTCAGGTTTTCTCAAGTGCTGAGTCGGTGACAGTGGTCTTTCTCGAGTAAAGTTCCTGGTAGTGCTCAGCCCACCTTTCCATCTGTTTGCTGCGGTCAGTGATGACTAGGCCTTCCGCTGACTTGAGTGGGGCGATCTTGATTGCACTTGGACCGTAAGCCTTTTTCATTCCTTCATACATTCCACGCACATTTCCCAGATCGGCAGAAAGCTGGATGTTTTGGCAGAGATCAAGCCAGTAATCATTTGCACAGCGCCTGGCAACCCTTTGTGCATCGCTACGAGCAGCACGGAGTGCTACGAGTGTCTTAGTATATGGGTCTCTCTTGTAGGCAAGGAGGGCATCACGCTTCACAGCTATGACGGGTTCAACCACAGCGGCTCCTGCCTCAAACCACTCTTCTTGTTTCCTTTGTTTTCTGCCAAAAGTATCGAGAGCAGTCTGGAACATAGCCTCATGGGTGTGGTTCCACCTCAACGTGGCACTATCTGTTGGACAGTCTTCCAGGGCGTTGTTGATGGTTCTGGCAAAGTGTTCACGTAGCTCAGGTATAGCGGTTCCAACTGTATTGATGCGAGGCCGGGGCTTCTGCTTCAATCGGTAAACACATTTGGGGAGGAGGCGTATCTTGCTGGCGACCAGAGAATGGTCTGTGTCACAGTCGGCACTGTGGAAGCTGCGCGTAACAAGCACTTGATTCAGAAGCGATCTTCGAGTGATGATGTGGTCTAGTTGATGCCAATCACGAGACCTGGGATGTCTCCACAACACCCTATGGTGGGGCTTAGTTGGGAAGAAGGTGTTGGTGACACAGAGGTCGTTATAAGAGCAGAGCTCGAGTAGACGCTGGCCGTTGTCATTCAACTTGCTGACACCGAAGTGGCCCAAAGAAAGGGGCCAGGAGGTGTGGTCCGCTCCCACCCGGGCGTTGAAGTCACCCAGTAGAAACAGGTGCTCCTCTACAGGGATCTGTCGTATCGTCGTCTCAAGTTCCCTGTAAAACAGGTCCTTTGCCTCTACTGCAGAACAGAGCGTTGGGCCGTAGACGCTGAGGATGTTTGTCGGTCCAGATGAGGTGTTGAGGCGGAGTGACAGGATTCGTGGTGTGCCTGAGGATGGTGCTTCTATAGCTTCTATGAGGGAGTTCCGGACAGCAAATCCGACTCCATAGAGCCTGTGCTCATGTGGTTCCTGCCCATGCCAAAAGAAGGTGTAATTTCTTTCCTTTATACTGCCGACACCAGGGAGTCGTGTCTCCTGCAGTGCGGCTATGTCAACCTTTAATCGCTTTAATTCACAATTGAGGATAGCGGTTTTTCTGAAATCATCAATCTTTTGGAAGTCGGAAGATAGGCCAGGACACATCGTTCTCACATTCCATGTTGCCAGTTTCAGCACTGGTGGCTTTGATTTCTTAGTATTCATAATCGTTGGTGCAAAGTATACAGTCCGTTTTTCGGCTTTTGGCCTACACTCCAGGCACCCACTGAAGTAGGCGGACTGTGGCGGGCCAGCACCTTATTGACTGAGGGCTGCCCAGCTTGAGATGGGTGGTAGCTGGCCAGTGGAATCCTAGAATTCCTCCCACCAACAGGAGACAGCCCAAGGCGTCCAAGCTGACGCCAATATGCTTGGACTTTTAACCGGTATCTGCTGTCTCCCCATGTTGAGCTGCCGCAGTGCAGCACTGGAGTGACCTCTCCAGGACGCGAGCCTGGGCAGAATATATGGAGGACCTGAGAATGCCCAGTCGCCAGGGCCCCCCTCTCTAACCTTTCTGATGGGATCCAACGGAAAGGCATGCCGATACAGTTGGCGCCTGCTTGGCTGCAGGAGTTGCCGGAAGACCTTGCAGTGCAGAGATCAACTGCCTACGGGGCTCCACTCCGGATTTTCTTTCAGGGTTTACTCCCTTAGACTTTCCCGTGTGCAGGTAATCCACAAGGCAGCGGAGGTTTGTAATCAGGGTTTTCCTTCCCCTAGACGGGCTACCTTACAAGGTTGACAAGCCCCATCTGCCCGAAGCATCTGGTTTTCAGGTGCCAGAGACCCGCCTTTCGCCCTTTTCCTATCAGTAGAAGCAGTTTCGCCATGCGCAGGCTAGGAGTTGGACTTGTTGTCAGAGGCTATTTGAGCCGCACGCCATTGGGAGCATTTTATAAGCAATGGGAGCTTATCCCCAGTGCCACTCCCGGCTATGACAACCTTCGAAACATACCCTTACATATGGGATGTGTGCACAAGCTGCTCTTGGCTGGACTCCCAAAGTACAGTAAGTTAGGCTGTACTTGCTGGAATGGTGTGCTAAGTCACCCTTTCTTGTCTGTCAGCTGTGACTTATGACTTGGAGTGTTATGTGAATCTTGCTAATGATGTTTAATAAGCAGTCTTCGACTTGCAGCCACAATGGAGCCCAAAATCTCTCTTGCTAAGTGGGACAGTTGAATGAATTTTGCCCTATTTTAAGATCTTTTTTGCCCTGGTTATTATGTGAATCACCATAATTGCTAAGTTAATAAAACAGTTGTGAAGTGAATCTGGCTTCCCCATTGACTTTGCTTGTTAGGAGGTCACAAAGGGCTTTCACATGACTCTGCAACCATCATAAATATGAGTCAGTAACCAAGCATCCAAATTTTGATCACATGACCATGGGGATGCTGCAGCAGTTCTAAGCATGAAAAATGTCTGAAAGTCACTTTTTCAGTGCCTTTGTTAACAGTCCCTTAATAGACTGTTGTAAGTTGAGGATGACCTGTGTTCCTTGCAGCATTGCTAACAAATAACTGGTGCATTTGATGATACACAAATTGCCTGTTTTTTGGATGATACTTCATTAATTCAGGTCTTAAAAACTTTTAATAGCCCAGTATTAGCTTGTCCTGGAACTTGGTGCCAGTCAAGACTGAAGTAAAAAGCAGAATGAAAGATGTGGGTGTGTTTGCATTTCCAACAAGCTAGGCAGATTCCAGCGTGCTCCCACACATCTCTTCTTTGCCTTCCAGTGTTGGAACACAGCACTGTATTTATTTAGAACTGCAAGCTTGATTGGAGATCTATGGAGTTTTCCTATGCAGGCCCCCTTCTAGAGAGTTGCTATGGAATGCCACTTTGTTATCTAAAGGCTTTCTGGGCAACAGAAAAGCTCAGCTCACCACCTGAGTTCAAGGAGACCAATTTTAAACAATGCTTGGGGAAGGTGAGAGGATTAAATGTCTTTGACCAAAGTTGGGGTAAGAAAAATATCCAGATCTCCTTGAAGGAAAGGTGAGGTAACAAAAACAATGGCCCTGTTCCATTAGTCACAGGAATGTTCTTCAGATAGAAGAACCTTAAGGAACTGACACATTGTTGGGGAATCCTTAATAAGGCCCTGTCACACTGGCCGACGGATGCAAAACGTTAGTAAAAAGGACAGAGCGGACGAGAAAAATGTTCCATCTGTTGTTATCTGCTCTCAAAAGGGGCAAAAATTTGCATAACCAGAGCGGATAACACGGAAAGGAACAGACAAGGGGAGGACACAGGGTGGATGGAAAACAGATGCGGAACGGAAGCCTAGTGGTTGGAAGCGGATGGGAGCGGATGGCACATTGGCAAGGCTTCCGGGGGACCGCAGCAAAGCGGACGCGGAACGGATACAGCGGATGCAGAGCGGACGCCGAGCGGATGAAGCGGATGCACAGCGGATGCCGAGCAGATGAAGCGGATGCAGAGCGGAAGCCTAGCGGATGCCTAGCGGATTTCTAGCGTTCACTGCGCATGCGGGGAGGATGCATTGCGTCAGCCCCGCGGATATAAAGGGAGGCAGCTCCCAAGCAGGTCACCATTCAGAGGAAAGACCTGCTTCCAGACACATTGAGTGCCTTGCCAGCCTGCCCTGCATGCCTGCCTGCCAGCCTTGCTGCCAGCCTTGCTACCTGCCATCCTGCCAGCCTCCCTGCCAGCCTGCCTGCCAGCCTGCCTGTCAGCCTTGCTGCCAGCCTGCCTGCCAGCCTTGCTGCCTGCCTGCCTGCCAGCCTGCCTGCCAGTCTGCCTGCCAGCCTTGGTGCCTGCCTTCCTGCCAGCCTTCCTGCCAGCCTTGCTGCCAGCCAGCAACCCCACAACCATGGGGAAGAAGAGAAAGCCTCAGCCATCTGCTGCCAGCTCTGGCAAGAGGGACAGGGCCACCCTCCTGCCCTCTGGCCCTCACTCTGTTTCTGCTGGGGCTTCTTTAGCACGGGCTCGCTCTTCTGGGGCTGGGGCTTATGCTGCTTCTGCTTCTGGAGGAGCTGATGATGATGCTTCTGGCGGTGGTGCTTCTGCTCGTGCTTACTCTGCTGATGCTGCTTCTGGCGGTGGTGCTTCTGCTGGTGCTTACTTTGCTGGCACTGCTCCTGGTGCTGGGGCTTCTGCTGATGCTGCTTCTGGAGGAGCTGATGCTGCTGCTTCTGGCAGTGATGCTTCTGCTGGTGCTTTCTCTGTTGTAGCTGCTCCTCGTCCTGCTGGTCATGCTGGTCCTCCTCGTGCTCCTGGTCTTTCTTGTCCTGCTTGTCCTGCTGGTCCTGCTGGTGCTCCTGGTGCTGCTGGCGCTGCTGGTGCTTACTCTGCTGCTGATGATCCTGGTGCTGCTGGTGCTGGTGCTGCTGCTGGTGCTGCTGCTGATGATCCTGCTGGTGCTGGTGCTGCTAGTGCTGCTGCTGCTGCTGCTGCTGCTGATGATGATGATCCTGCTGGTGCTGCTGCTGCTGCTGGTGTGGAGGAGCAGCCCCTACAACCTGGAAGCTCCTCTGATGAGGGCCCATCTGGTCCTGCCAAAGGGAGGAAGAGGCATATGCGAGAACGGGAGAGGAGGCAATCCTCCATTGAGGAGGAACACGAGGATGAGGTGCTGGAGTGGCTGAGAGAGAATGACTATCTGTGGCGGAAGGGACACAGGCTCTACAGGGAAACCAAAAGGAAGCAGGCTGCTTGGAGAGAGAAGGCAGAGAGTCTGGGCTACACTTTGGAGGTGCTCCTCGGCTGGTGGAAACATATGCACACCTGGTACGGGAAGCTGAACCTCAAGAAATCTGGCCAGGCCACGGTCAAGCTGACAGACAGAGAGACCTACGTCATGGCCAGGTGCAGCTTCCTGGAGGGTGAGATCCGCCACCGAGGAGCAGCCCCTCTCACAACCCTCTCTCTCTGGCAGCCTGCTCAGAGCCAGTCCTCTTCCGGCCGAGAGTCAGCTCCTGTCTCCAGGCAGGTTTCTGTGGAGCGTCCCACAGTGGAGAACCCGCGGACAGTTGTTTTAACCGTGGCGGAGCGCGTGGAGGACTCCCTGGCGCAGTGGGAGAAAGGAGACGGCACTTCCACCACAGTCCTACCCGCATCCACCCCCAGCTCCACCTCCACAGAAAGGCAGAGAGCCAGACAGGAGGGGCAGAGCCACACTGTCCTGCTGGAGATCAGGGACACCATCCGGAGCAGCATAGATCTCCTGTCTCAGCTGGTCAACACTGACTCCTCATCCTCCAACCACAAGCCCTTCCTCACCTATGTCAACCAGACCCTCACAGAAATGGCGGAACCGCAGTACCAGGTGGTGAAGGACCAGATCACCGAGCTGCTTCACAACTCTCCAGATCCAGAGGAACCTGCTCCCACCCAGTCCAGGTCTGCTCCTCCACCCCAGGTGATGTCACTCCCATTCCAAGGCTTTCCACAGGCCCTCACCTACCAGGGCTACGGCTACCAGGAGGTCCAGCAGCACAGGCAGCAGCCCTTCCCAGTCCAGGCACAGGCTCATCAGACGCCACCGTTACCACTGGTTCCACTGATGCCACCGATGCCACCCATGCCACCGATGCCACCCACATCACCGATGCCACCCACGCCAGTCCTCACACAGCTGCAGACCAGACAGCCCCACTACACTGCTCCTTCCTCCACCCCACAGCCAAGCCCGGCCTCAGTACATCTGTCATCGGTATTGGGACTGACACCTCATGGCATGGAGGAAGGAGCTCTCAACATCACGAGGCTGAGCCAGCTGTCTGAGAGCTTTCTCAACACACTGTCACCTGTTTTCCTCTTGGGACCAGGCACCCCAGTGGGGCTTCAGACCAGCACTCCAGCAGCAGCCACCTCCACAGCACCTGGACCCTTCACCCCTGAGACTGGGCACACCTCCGAGTGACCGATAGGAGTGCCAGAGACTGGGTGGCTACCTGTAGACTTTATTTGGACACTTGACTTGGGTCATTTTTCTTTTACAGCTTGTTATTAATAAAGATTATCTTTGATTCACACACTTGCCTCATTTATTTTATTAAATAAAGTCTTGGCGGAAACTTTTAGAAATGGTTTAAGCCTTTGCATGCTTGTGGGATGGGTAAGGATAGCAGTGGGGTGGGCAGGGATACCTTTGGGATGGGTAATAGCTGTGGGATGGGCAGGAATACCTGTGGGATGGGTTAGGATATCTGTGGGATGGGTTAAGATAGCTGTGGGGATAGATAAACCTCCAGTGCAAGCATAGTGGGACTGTATGGTCCACCCTCCCAGGTGCCACACCTATGGCCCTTTATTATCAATACTAATATAATCATTGATCCACACATGTCAACATAAACAGAACTGTTTATTAAATGCCCTGTTCATTGTAGGCCCACCCAACATACATGGCCCGATCTCATCCGTGTGATGAGACAGGCTGAAGGAAGCATCCATTAATCATCTACCATCCTGTCTTGCCACTCCACTGCTCCAGCTGGGGAGTTGCACCAGTGTTTCAGGAGGTTGAGCTGCTTCTTCCCTTCACATGAGGCTCTGTTGGGGCCTTGCACATCCTCAGTGTCTATCAGGTTTTGCCCTTGCCTCCATTCACCAGGCTCCATGTCCCCATTGCCTTGTTGGCGGTCCACGAGCTTGTTCTGCAGCACTGGATAGCGGGTGCGCATGAGATTGTGCAGGATGCAGCAAGCTTCCACGATGCTCCTCACGGTCTGTGGGCAATGCTGCATGATGGTGAGAAGTACCTGGAACCTGTTGGCCAGGATGCCAAAGGCGTTCTCCACCACCCGTCTTGCCCTGGACAGCCTTGTAGTTGAAGATCCTCTCTTCACGGGTGAGGAGTCTGGAAGTGTAGGGCTTCATGAGGTAGGTTCTGAGGGAGAAGGTGTCATCCCCCACGATGAAGTAGGGCACATCTTGTGTGTCGTTGGGCAGGGGGTCTGGATCTGGGAAGCCCATGATGAGGTTGCATTCCAGCCCCTCCTTGAGATGACTGGCATTGTATACCTGGGCATCTGAAGCTGACCCATTGTCTGAAGCATCGATGTACATGAACTTGTAGTCAGCATCGACCATGGCGAAGAGGACGATGCTGAAGAAGCCCTTGTAGTTGAAATAAGTGGACCCCGACTTGGCTAGTGCTTTGCAGGCCACGTGTTTGCCATCTATGGCTCCAACGGTGTGTGGGAAGTTCCACCTCTGATACCACTGCTCTGCAACTTTCTTCCATCCTTCTTCAGTGGCGGGGCACTGGAGGAGCTCCTCCATGTATTCTTTGATGATGGCCTGCACCACTTCTTTGACCACAATGCTGATGGTGTTGTGTGGCACCCTCCATCCGTACTGCATGCTCCTGTAGGTGGTCCCTGAGGCCAGGTGGCGCAGAGTCAGTGCCACCTTGAGCCCAGGGTTCAGGCTGGGCCAGAAGTTGGTGCTCTGCTTGGTCAACCTGGGTGTCAGCCGCTGCACAACTTCGTCAAACATGGCTGGAGGCATCCTCATGAAGTTCTGGAATGCACGAGGGTCTTCGTTCCTGAGCTCCACCATCAGCTTGTTGTACAGTCTGTACTCTGCTCTTCTCCCAATCCATCTTTGGACCCAGACGCTTCTTGGCCACCTCATTTTCTTCCCGTAGAACAGTTGAAAGAGCCTGTAGATGGCTTTGCACTGTTGCAGAACGATGGTGGCTACCAAAAGGACTGTGTTACGATCCATGGTGGACATGACTGGATGCTGTGGAAGAGCAAGAGGCAGATGAAGGCTGCAGAGGTCTGCACCGGTGGGCTGCTGGTCTGAAAGTGTGATCCAGGTGAGTTGCTCCCCCTTTTTATAGGCAATATAGGTTTTCCCCTATCTGTCCTTTTGCATCCTCTAGGCATCCTCTAGACATCCTTAATATCCAAGATAGGTCTCCTCTGCGAATGTTTTTTCCGTTTTAAATGCTTTCTTTGCGTGCTGCATCCGCTTTCATCCTTTCTCCGTCCATGCTACTAACCTGCGTGTCTGTTCCACGTCCTCTTTCGCTTCCTCCCTGTGTCCGCTTTCTGCTGGAGTGGATGTGAGTTGTGCGGATGCGCAGCGGATGCCTAGCGGATGTAGCGGACGCGTAACGAATGTCGACAGATGCAGAACGGATGTCCCCCATATGCATAGCGGATTCAGAACGGATGCGTTGGATACATTTTCTGCTCAGAAAGTTTTGAGGAGCTCAAAACTTTTTGAGCGGATGAAATGTCAACAGACAGATGCTGGACGGATAGAGAGGAAGCAAAACGGAGGCAGTGAGTACAGAACGGAAGCATCGCATTAACCAACGGATGGCAAGTGTTTTTCTCTGTTTTACATCCTCTTTCCATCCGTTGGTGCAGTGTGACAGGGGCTTTAGGTAAAAATAAAAGATAGAATGGGTATAATGGCCTGGAACAATTTTCCCCATCTGGTTTTTTAAAAAATAAATAATTTGTAGGTGTGTATTTTGCTTTCCTTCGTTGACACTCATGGGTGTCAACCCTGAGTCTGGCCTGACTGAAACCATTTTGTCTGATTCAGTGTTGCCACACTGGAGCTGAGGGTCAGGGAGGGGGGATTTGAGATAGAGGGATTTTTGTAACCAAAACAAACTACCATCTCTTGGGAACCATGGATGTTCAGTGGCAACATGGAAGCGGACAAAATAGCTTTGGTCAGGCCAGTTTTAGGGTTGACATGGAAGCATCAAGATGTGGATCCATTCACTTGCACAATGAGATGGTAGCCCAATTTACTCAACCGCTGCAGAATTTTACCACATGGAGTAAATATTTATTTGAACTGTATTATTTTAATGCTCCTTTGTTGCCTTAAGGAAATAGTCTAGATTTTTTTTTTAATGCACTCCTGCAAGGTGCTTCCAGGTTGAAAGAATTAGCTGTTGACATCACACTTTCATGTCCTTGGTAGGAGCTGCAGTGAAGGACCAGAGCTCAACCCCACCCCATTCTTGAATGTGGGCTTGCTAACCTCCTTCCCAGCCAATTATGGTTAATTTACAGCTTGTCTAGTGAATTTGTTCATTGAATAGGTTCAATATCATAAGGCAACATGCTGGCATCTCAATCAAGAGCTCTCTATTCCTTAGAACTCAAGATGAGCAATCCTTCCTCAGCAACCTGAAATAAAATGTAATCTAATCCATTAGAATCCAATCCATTAAACATCTACACCCTGTTGGAACAAGTCTCTCTCACCTTGCTGATGAGAAATTATCTTTATTCAATTTGCCTTTATAGTTTAATCAGATTTTAAATTTGCACTTGGAAACCTGGACCAGGTGGGTGTGCTCACTTCCTGAGAAAACCTGGGCAGTCAGCAACATTCAAGACATTCACATGTTTTTTTTTTAATATAGCCAAGTTGGAGTCCTGGCGTTTGTAAAAAAAATAGGAAAAGGTTAACCACAGAAACCTGTCCAAGGTCCTGATGGGAGCTAATAATGGCAGTAAAAATAAAGATGTGGGAAACCTCAGAGAAGTGAGGATCTTTTCTTAGGAAGCCACTACATTTTTATCACCGCAGAACACTTACCTATTGATGGAGGGAACTTCCAAGGAAATAATTACAGGAAAATTGTGAGTAATAGACTGAAGGAATTTTGGCTAACCATCACAAGTGCTTGATTAGGTTTCAGTTTTGTTTCCAAGCATAGTTAAGTGCTATAGTTGATAATAGAAATATTTAGCCCGCAGTTGGCAGAGGGTAAATTGATTTGTACAGGTCTGTAAATGGTAGGAAGTATGATTCAAGATAGAATACCTGTTTGGGCATGTGGAAAATTCCACATTCAATTACTGGTACCTCCAAGGTGGGATGATCAAACACTTGCCCCAAATCCAGGGAAATTGTGGCCAATCTGTGTTAACAATCAAGAATTTACTTTGATAAAATTTCTAGTTTTCTTGAGTGTTTTTTTTCAAGAGATTAGCAAGTTAAGTCAAGTTTAATGACGTCAAATCAAATATTTGCAGCCAAAGGCTAGCCAGGAAATTAGCAAGCATTTCTATAGGTTTAACTAAGGCCACAATTCCTTGAAGATAAAAACTCACCTGAATTAGTTGGTAATCTTAAGTTTAGGTAGGGAAAGGCATAACAGGAAAAGATTTGGGCAAGAAAGAATATGTCTAGGAAGTGACACTTGGGAAGAAAATAATTGTTTTTTCTCATTAAACCAGACTCCAAAACTCTAGAAACCATGGAAGAGCAAACTGAAACACTTAGAGCTGAAGAGCAGCTCAACAAAAACAATTTTAAAATAATAAATATACCTATTACTTTATATGGAATAATATTTACAGGATGTGTTTTCATTACCAACTGATTATAAGCAGGGGTGGGATACGACAGGGTTAACTACCGGTTCGGGATTTACGAAGTTTGATGATTTATGATGTGCTTCCCTGCAGGCTGCATCTAAATCATCATCAGCACACTGCGTGCAGAGAAGCAGCCTTTGAAACAGCCCTCTTTTCCTGTTTTTTTAACTGCAGCTGTGCCTTGTTTGGCAGCTGAAGTTGAAAAAGCAGGAAATAAAGATCAGGTAAAAGCCTATGTGGGCAAAAACATCAGCAGACATAGAACTGGTTCTATGTCTGCTACTCTTCAGAGCTACCAGTTCTACAGAAGTGGACAGAACTGGTAGAAACCCACCCCTGATTATAAGCTTAAAATATAAGATACTTCTAGACCTCTGTAGCTAACCAAGCAAGCCAAGATTAAAAGAAGACCTGGCTTAACACAATGGATAATACCAACTCTATCTTGTTCATATATCATCACTTGTTTTTCATTAACTATGTGGTAGATATTTGTTAGGGTTTCAAATGAATTATGCACAAAGGCATTTCAGCAAAGACTACATATCAAAAGTTATTTCACAAATGAAAATAAGCTTCTTAAGAGCTAAATGAATCTGCATTTAGGTCAAGGAGCACTGAAGCAATAAAAAGCTGATGGGTGACTGTTGCTATGGGAACCAGCTTTGTGATGGCATGTACTATAAGAGGCCTGAGGTAGGGCTTCCTACTGTCCAAAAATAATCTATCTGGATGCTTTCTCACTTGGAAATTCCTGGTACTCAGAATGGCATGCATATTGTGTTCTGGATTTATCCATGACCTAGTTACATTGGCTTATGCAATAGCAAACAATTGCCACTTCTATTGCAAAATATAAGTAAGCAGCCAGAGCATATTTAGGAGGAGACAGCATGTATTTGCTTCTACAAAGTAGCTCTTTGAGCATTTCTTGCACTACTGTTCTGATTTGTGTCGTATGAATCAATACAACAATCAAGCCCTTCTTACTGCCTGACCGAACATGATCATCTGAGTATTTTCCTGGAAAAGGCAGTTCGGGTAATCAGCGTGGGCTCTCTTTTATATTAGCAGGAGTTATGAAAGGGGTTTAAAAAAAATCTTTAATTTGAGTGCCTGTGGATATTGAGATTCCATATTAGCTATGTTATATTCCTTTTTTTTTTTTTTTAAAGCCACACTTAAATGCTGCTCAAAAACAAACCTGAAAGTAAAGCAACTAAACAGAACAGGTACAGACTTCAATGGACAGTTAGGGCTATAGAAAAAATATTGCAAACAGCCTGCCTTCAAAGTGTGATAGACACATAGATACTTTGTGTATCTATCACACTCAGCCAGTAAAGTATTCATTTTATCTGCCTGCCTGCCTGCCTGCCAGCCTGCCTGTCTCAAGCATCTGTCTGTCTGTCTGTCTGTCTGTCTGTCTGTCTGTCTGTCTGTCT
>BLBF01000065.1:12085675-12114183 GCA_015471245.1 Laticauda colubrina | reverse complement strand
TCTGTCTGTCTGTCTGTCTGTCTGTCTGTCTGTCTGTCTGTCTGTCTGTCTGTCTGTCTGTCTGTCTGTCTATCTATCTATCTATCTGACTTGTACTCTGCATAAGTCAGAAAGAGGGCTTAGAAAATATCTACAGACCTTTACATCCTGGACATAAATGCTTCAACTCCTCCCTTCAGGATACCACTGCAGGGCATTGCAGGCCAAAACAACTAGACACAGTCCAGGTTTTTTTACTTGTGCCATCAGTGTGCTGAACACCTAACTCCCACAACACTGTCTTATGTATAACTACATTTACTCATGTAGTATGGCTATATTAGTATTATCCTCTTATCTACCGATACAGGTTAACCGAGTTGGAAAGGACCTTGTAGGTCATCTAGTTCAACCCCCCACCCAAGTGGGAGACCCTACATCATTTCTGACAGATGGCAGTCCAATCTCTTCTTGAAAGTATCAAGTGATGAAGCTTCTACAACTTCTGAAGATAAGCTGTTCCATTGGCTGATTTGTTCTCACTGTCGGAAAGTTTCTCCTTAATCTGTTCCACTACTTCCTCCAATTGGTATCATTATTATGATTATTATTACTTTGTTATTGTGATTCTTATTACTGTGTTGCTTTGCATGCAGACTGAGAGCTTATGCATTGAAGACAAATTCTTTGTGCATCTGATCACACTTGGTGTATTGTCTCAGGCAATATTTATCTACCAAAAAATATCCAAGATAAGCAGTTAAACTCTACAAAAGAGTTGTAAAGTTTCTTTATTGGATCACACCAGGCATCCTCAAGATATAACTCACAGGTATGTCAAGATTCATCTAATGTTCAATCTTTGCATAGTTGTCTTCATAGTATGAAAATATGGTTATCTTCGTCCCATAATGATACAGCAAGGGATCCAGCATGCTGCTGGGTCCAGGAAAGGAATAGAACAAAGGCTTCCCCCAACCTAACTAGAGGTCAATTCAGTGACCAATCAGGATTACAGATGTGACCACATGACATGAACTACATTTCCCATTAGGCATTCCCTTAATGGGACAGTTCCCAATTCCCAATTAACTACATACTGTCTGACCAGAACACTTGACCAATAAAATATTCTACTCTATTCTGTGTAGAGACTTCTCCCAAGTCAGAGATATGAAGTAAAACTTTTGACTTTTTTTTTCCTTTAAAATCCTTATCATAGTCACATTTTGGGAGAAGCAAGTCACAAAAAGATGGGTTTATTTTCATAGGAAAATAAATACAGATTCAGACTAACAGACTTGGAAGGGACCTTGTAGGTCATCTAGTCCAATCCCCACCCAAGTAGGAGACTCTACACCATTTCTGACAATTTCCCACCTCTTTTTGAAAATATCAAGTGATGGCACTCCCACAACTTCCGAAGGCAAATTGTTCCATTGGTTGATTGTTCTCACTGTCCGAAAATTTCTCCTTATTTCTAGATTTAATCTCTCCTTGTTCAGTTTCCATCCATTATTCCTTGTCTGACCTACAGGTGCTTTAGAAAATACATTGACCCTTTCCTCTTTGTGAAAGCCCCTCAAATATTGGAATACTGCTATCATGTTTCCCCTGGTCCTTCTCTTCACTAGACTAGCATGCCCAGTTCCTGTAAGCGTTCTTCGTATTTTTTAGTTTTCAGTCCCCTAATTATCCTGGTTGCTCTTCTCTGCACTTTTTCTAGAGCCTCAACATCTTTTTTATAATGTGGTGACCAAAACTGGATGCAATATTCTAGGTGTGGTCTTATTAAGGCTTTATAAAGTGGTGTTAGTACCTCACTTGATCTTGATTGTATCCCTCTGTTAATGAAGTTTAGGATTGCTTTGGCTTTTTTGGCTGCTGCTGCATACTGCTGGTTCATATTTAGCTGGTTGTTCACTAAGACTCCAAGATCCCTCTTACAGTTACTGCTATTAAGCCTTGTTTCATCCAGTCTATATGTGCATTTTTGGTTTTTCTTACCTAAGTGTAAGACTTTACTTTTCTCTATACTGAATTTCATTTTGATAGATAGGGCCCGGTGTTCAAGTCTGGATCTTGAATCTATTTTTCTAGAGTGTTAGCTATTTCTGCCAGCTTAGTATCACCTGCAAATTTAGTAAGTTCCCCTTCTATTCCCCTTCTGTTCCCTCATCTAAGTCATTTATAAAGATATTGAACAGGACTGGGCCACTGCTTACTTCCCTCCATGTAGACAAAGACCCATCAAGGACTACACTTTGAGTATGGTTTGTCAGCCAGTTACAAATCCATCTGATATTGATACTGTCTATTCCACTTTTTTCTAGCTTATCAAGAAGTAGATTGTGGTCTACTTTGTCAAATGCCTTGCTGAGGTCTAAGTATATTATGTCCACAGTATTTTGCTGTTCTAATAATTTAGTCACTATGTTGAAGAATGAATGAATAAATAAATAAATAAATAATGAATAAATAAATATACTTTGGATTCAGAATAAGGCTGTTTTTTCCCTCTGGAATTAAAAGATGTGTGTTAAAAATAGAGCTTTTTCTTTCAACTATTGAAACTCAACTATTGTCATTGGCCTTTAGAACACCAGAATATTGTATACTCTAGCTTCACATTTTTAAGTGTTGCAGTTGTTTTGAATTTATTTCCCAAATTTAGTAACTTTTAGATGTGTGGATTTCAATTGCCTGAATTTCCAGCCAGCATGGGAAAGTTCCCAGATTTTCAAATTGCCAAGTCTGAGAAACATTGCTTTAGATGATATCCTGAACAATCCTCTTTTTCTTCTAATCCATCTGAAACAGAGACTGTTTTCAAAATCTTGGATCAAGTACTAAATTTAACAGGCTATGGAAGAGTTTCACTGATGTTAATGGATTGTTTGGCACAATTATAGCATAATTTGGAGCTCCAAATTACCTGGTTTTAGGTGTAAAGATGCACAGTAATCTGTAATTTGTGTGCCATTTAATAGAGACAACCAAAAAGCTAAAAAGGAAACAAAAAGTTCAGAATACCTCCTTACCAGCAATCTGTATACAGATTAACATCAGGATTAATACTAGACAATCAATCAGTAAACAATACCCAGTCAAGAAACCACTCAGACAATCTAATAGTAAACAAGCTAATTGACACATTACCAAAAAGATAACAATTCTGCTTCCAATACTGAGAGGGCAAGCCATTATATATTTTGCAAAGAGCAAAAGTTAAGGCCCTGTCACAGTGCCCAACGGATGCAAAACGTTTGTTAAAAAGGACACAGCGGATGAGAAAAATGTTCCATCCATTGTTATCCGCTCTCAAAAGGGGCAAAAATTTGCATAAGCAGAGCGGATAACACGGAAAGGAACGGACGGGGGGAGGACGCAGAGCGGATGGAAAGCGAATGCGGAACGGATGCAGAGTGGATGCAGAGCGGATGCGTAGAGGATGCATAGAGGATGCGCAGAGGATGCAGAGTGGATGCAGAGCGGATGCGTAGAGGATGCAGAGCGGATGCAGAGCGGATGCATAGCAGATGATGCGGATGCGTAGCTGCATCCGCTTTCATCCTTTCTCTGTCCGTGCTACTGATGCTGCACGTCCGTTCCGCTTCCTCCCTGCATCCATTGACCACTGGAACGGATTTGAGTTGCGCAGATGCACAGCGGATGCCTAGCGGATATAGCAGATGCGTAATGGATTCAGAACGGATGTCCCCCTTATGCCTAGAGGATGCAGAACGGATGCATTGGATACATTTTCCGCTCAAAAGTTTTGAGCAGCTCAAAACCCTCTGAGCGGATGAAACATCAATAGATGGATGCTGGACGGATAGAGAGGAAGCAAAATGGAGGCAGTGAGTACAGAACGGAACCATTGCATTAACCAACGGATGGCAAGTGTTTTTCTCCGTTTTAAATCCTCTTTCCATCCGTTGGCACAGTGTGACAGGGGCTTTACTCTCTTCTAGCACTGCTGATGTTATCTTGTTGGGTAATAAAAGATCTGTAAGTAAAGCCCCTGTCACACTGCACCAACGGATGCAAAGAGGATGTAAAATGGACAAAAAAGCTTGCCATCCATTGGTTAACGCGATGTACTCACTGCCTCCGTTTTGTTTCCTCTCTATCCGTCCAGCATCCGTTTATTGACGTTTCATCCGCTCAGAAGGTTTTGAGCTGCTCAAAACTTTTGCGCGGAAAATGTATCCAATTTGTCCGTTCTGCATCCGCTACGCATCCGCTACGCATCCGTTCTGCATCCGTTACGCATCCGCTATATCTGCTAGGCATCCGTTCCACATCCACGCAACTCGCATCTGCGCGGACACAGGGAGGAAGTGGAACGGATGCAGAACGGATGCAGAACAGATGCAGAATGGATGCAGCACGGAAACAAAGCATTTAAAACGGAAAAAAACATTCGCAGAGGGGACCTATCTCGGATATTAAGGATGTCTAGAGGATGCCTAGAGGATGCCTAGAGGATGCCTAGAGGATGCAAAGGGACACCTATACTGCCTATACAAAGGGGGAGCAACACATCTGGATCTCACTTTCAGACCAGTAGCCCTGCTGCAGACCTCTGCAGCCTTCATCTGCCTCTTCCTCTTCCACAGCATCCATTTCCACCGTGGATCGTAACACAGTCCTTTTGGCAGCCACCATCCTTCTGCAACAGTGCGAAGCCATCTACAGGCTCTGTGAACTCTACTACGGGAAGAAAAAGGGGCGGCCAAGAAGCGTCTGGGTATGAAGATGGTTCACCAGAAGAGCAGAGGATGGACTGTACAACAAGCTGATGGTGGAGCTCAGGAACGAAGACACTCGGGCATTCCAAAACTTCATGAGGATGCCTCCAGCCATGTTTGACGAAGTTGTGCAGTGGCTGTCACCCAGGTTGACCAAGGCAAACACCAACTTCTGGCCCAGCCTGGAACCTGGGCTCAAGGTGGCACTCACTCTGTGCCACCTGGCCTCAGGGACCAACTACAGGAGCATGCAGTACGGCTGGAGGGTGCCACACAACATCATCAGCATTGTGGTCAGAGAAGTGGTGCAGGTCATCATCGAAGAATACAAGGAGAAGCTCCTCCAGTGCCCCTCCACTGAAGAAGGCTGAAGAAAGTTGCAGAGGAGTGGTATCAGAGGTGGAACTTCCTACACACTGTTGGAGCCATAGATGGCAAGCACGTGGCCTGCAAAGCTCCAGCCAAGTTGGGGTCCACTTATTTCAACTACAAGGGCTTCTTCAGCATCGTCCTCTTTGCCAGGTCGATGCTGACTACAAGTTCATGTACATCGATGCTTCAGGCAACGGCTCATGTTCAGATGCCCAGGTATACAACGCCAGTGACCCACAGCTATCCCACAGCTATTATCCATCCCAAAGGTATCCCTGCCCATCCCACTGCTATCTCAACCCATCCCACTGCTATCTTAACCCATTCCACTGCTATCTTACCACAAGCATGCAAAGGGTTAAACCATTTCTAAAAGTTTCCACCAAGACTTTATTAAAAAAAAGAAATGAAGCAAGTGTGTGAATCAAAAATAGACTTTATTAACAACAAGCTATAAGACAAAAATGAGTCTCTGGCACTCGTCTTGGTCGCTCAGTCTCAGGGGTGAAGGGTGCAGGTGCTGTGGAGGTGGCTGGTGCTGGAGTGCTTGTCATCAGCTCCTCCAGAAGCAGAAGCAGCCGAAGCCCCAGCCCCAGAAGAGCGAGCCCGTGCTGCAGAAGCCCCAGCAGAACCAGAGTGAGGGCCAGGGGGCGGGATGGTAGCCCTGTCCCTCTTGCAAGGGCTGGCAGCAGATGGCTGAGGCTTGCTGTGCTTCAACATGGTTGTGGGGTTGCTGGCTGGCAGGGAGGCTGGCAGGAACAAAGGCTGGCAGGAAGGCTGGCAGGGAGGCAGACACCAAGGCTGGTAGGAAGGCTGGCAGGCAGGCATGCACCAAGGCTGGCAGGCAGGCACCAAGGCTGGCAGGCAGGCAGACACCAAGGCTTGCAGGAAGGCAGGCACCAAGGCTGGCAGGAAGGCTGGCAGGCAGGCACCAAGGCTTGCAGGCAGGCAGACAGCAAGGCTGGCAGCAAGGCTGGCAGGACAGGCAAGGCAGTCGATGTGTCTGGAAGCAGGTCTTTCCTCTGAATGGCGATCTGC
This sequence comes from Laticauda colubrina, assembly GCA_015471245.1. NCBI lineage: Eukaryota > Metazoa > Chordata > Lepidosauria > Squamata > Elapidae > Laticauda > Laticauda colubrina. Next base: position 12,108,040 of record BLBF01000065.1, on the reverse strand, counting down.
TTCCGAGCTGCTTCCATTATATCCACGGGGCTGATGCAATGCATCCTCCCCGCATGCACAATTAATGCTTGGCATCCGCTAGGCTTCCGCTGTGCATCCACTGTGCATCCGCTGTATCTGTTCCGCATCCACTTTGCTGAGGTCCGCCGGAAGCCTTGCGGATATGCCATCCACTCTCATCCGCTTCCATCCGCTGGGCTTCCATTCCGCATCCGCTTTCCATCCGCCCTGCGTCCTCCCCGCATCCGTTTTATCCGCTCCGGTTATGTAAATTTTTGCCCCTTCTGAGAGCGGATAACAACGGATGGAACATTTTTCTCGTCCATTGTGTCCGTTTTGAATCCGTTGGGCAGTGTGACAGGGCCTTAAGCAACCAAGCTCAGAGAACACCAAGGACCCCCAGGTTCAGTCTTGAGCTACAAAGGTTCCCTTCTATTGGTATTCTATAAACTATATGACTATGTAAACTGTCATAATTCTAATTTCCTCCAAGCATGTTTTCCAATGCCAATCCAATTTACAGTTGTAATTATTGGTTTCTATATAAAAAAGCAAAGGTGGGGTCCATTAAAAGGAGGGGAGAATTTGATGGCAAAACTGGGAAAAAAGAAATATAATTAAATTGAAAGCTGCAGCACAGTTGCAAGTTTACATTTAAAAAATCATGTTTTTTTACCCCCTCATACTTTTCCCTAATCAAGTTTTTTTTTAATATTGTTTATAGAATATAAAAATTATTATGGTTATTTTTCATATTTATGCTATCACACACACACATTTATATGTATATCTGTATTAACCCATCTCTCTCTCTCTCTCCCTCTCCCTCCCTCCCTCTTCCCCCGCCCATTGTATGTATGTGTGCATATATAATTAAGAATTGCATTTGGCTTTAATATACACAATTTAATTGAAGTTGCAGTATTTCTGATAACAAGTTTGCTTTTTTTTTCTTTTTAAAGGGAAGCTTTTGCTAAACTGTCTTTGTTGAAAGGTGCCAGATATATTTGTAGAGGGTCTCTGGTTATGATATAATTGTACAAAGAATATTGGATACTTCCTATATTGTTTTTGGAGAAAGACAGTTTTGATCATTGTTTGCATCTTCACCCATTACTTTCTCCATTGATGCCCATCAAAAGATTACTAAAAATCTTTCTTAAACTGCTGTTGATAATTTGATACTAGGACTACCAGCTCAAAATATGATTATTCAAGTGAATACGAGATGGAACACATATATATATATATATGGAGCTGTCTGTATCTCTCTGCTGCCCTCTTGTGTCTTTTGCACTGAAGATAAAGGAACCTGTAATACTTTATGCATGAACCAACTACAACAATAATTTCCAGAATACTTGTAGTTCTTTCAAAGACCGGCAAATGTGATACTTTGCCCTCAATGCCAGATAATGAGGGAGAGGAAACTGGTGAGCAGGCTGCTTATGGTCAGGGTGTCACAAGCAGAATTATGCTATGAAATCACAGAAAAAGGCAGGGAGATTCTGTGTGTCTTTCTGTCTTCTACCAGTTTGCACCTATTCGCTAGAACCGGTTATTAACATTCTAAGCAGTTTGGAGAACCAGTTGTCAGAATAAATTACTGGCCTAATCCTGTAAGGAAGGCAGGAAGGAAACATTCTGGTGTTGCTTACAGAAACTGCCTCTCCGTTAACCCTTATTACATTCTTGGCAGGACTAGACTTCCTGTCTCAGGAAGTTTCCCCCCCTCCTTTGCTGGTACTTTGCTTGTGTAGAATGACCATTCAAAGTGACAATGGCACTGCAAAAAGTGACTTATGACCATTTTTCATGCTTACGACTGTTGCAGCATCCCCACAGTCATGAGAGGCCAGGGGAGGAGATGCGTGCCTCGAGATGAGTGATATTGAGTTGGCCACACCCAGCCAATACCATGACCACCACGCCATGTCCACCCAGTCACATGACCACCAAGCCATGTCCATCACCTAAGCCTTGCCCACAGAACCAGTTGTTAAAAATTTGAATCCCACCCCTGGCCAAGACCCAGAATAAAACCTTGAAATTCATGCAAATATAATCATTCTGGAAATGTGAAAAAAGGACACTTATGCTCATTGTGACTGTTGAACATGTTATTATGATGTCTATAATTCTAGGAGGGATGTCCTCCACCAGAATTCTTGAAGTGGTTCAGATATTTATGTAGGAGAAGAGCAGGCAGAGCTGGGAGTGGTGGTAGAGTTAAGCATGTCATCAGTTTAAAGCAGAGGTGTCAAACTCGATTTTCTTGAGGGCCACATCAAGGTTGCATTTGACCTGGGGGGGCATGGGGACATGACCAAAGGTGGGCATGATCAGTCTGGGCATGGCCAGCTCAATGTCACTCATGTCAGGGGCTGGGGGAATCCATTGTCTCCAGTAGAGGAAGGCAAGACCAAGGAGAGCACAGATCCCTTGTCCTCCAGAGGAGCCTTGCTGTCTCTCTGAGGCCATGTGGAGGACCCCCTGATGGTGGCACAGGCTGTCCATAGGGCAAGCACCAAGCATGCCCTTCAGGTTTCCAGGGCACTGGAACCCCACAACCCAACCCAGCCCAGCCCTGCTTCCCCAAGAGGATGCCTGGATGCACTTACCTCCTATTCAAGGATGCTGCTGCTGTGCTTGGTCTCCTTGGCCAGGTTGCTCATGGTGTGTGCAAGAGGGCAAAGGTCAGAGGGAAGCCCACTCCCTCTCCATGTGAAGAGACCTGCCTTTGTCACCAAAGCACCCTCAGCAATAGAATGAGAGACCACCAGGAGAGGTCAGGAGGAGGAGGCAAAGGGATGGTGAAAAGGCAGCAGGGCTGTTGGTGGCCAAGTACTAAGGCAGGACTTCCCTGAAACCCTCTCTCCCTCTCATTATAATCTTCCTTTCTTTCTTTCTCCCTCCCTCCCTTCCCTCCCTTCCCTTCTTTTTCTTTTTATTTCCTCTTTCCCTTTCTCCTTTCCTCTCCATTCCTGGATGCTCAAATGTAAAAAGGAAAATTTTTCAATGCCTCTTTGCCTTGTGGTCAAATGCCACTTTTGCTAGTAGTTTATTTTGTTAGATCTGCCAGTGAAAACAAAGTTTGTTTTCAAAACAGGCCATGTGTGCCCCTCCCAAGTTCCATTTTTGGCTGGTGCTGACCTCTTCCAACACTCTGCCAGTGAAAACGGCCACCACCAGGTTGTAGATCAGCATCTGGCTGGCCTGGGCCCAGCTGAGGCACCAACGGCTCTGTTTCCAGGGTGCCCCATGGGTCAGATCTAAGCACCCCACAGGCTGGATCCAACCTGCAGGCCTTGAGTTTGACACCCCTGGTTTAGAATCAACCATGTTCCCACAAACGCTCCAGGTCCAACCCCTCCTGAATTCCACTGATCCTTTGGTGTCAAATTGATGTTGAACTTTAGTTGACTAGATTCTTGTGTATAGGCTTGAGTCAATCTATGCTGTAACCCTATGAATGATCCTGGTTATTTGCACTTGCCAATTCACCATCAGAGGTGGTATTCATCAGATTCTGACCAGTTCTGAAGAACCGATAGCAGAAATTTTGAGTAGTTTGGAGAACTGGCAAATACCATCTCTGACTGGCCCCGTCCCATCTATTCTCTGTGTCCTGAATCCCAGCTGATTGGCTGGGTCTTCTTTTGTTGCCCTGCATAGGAGAATGGAGCTGGACAGCAGGTTAGTGGGTTGGGAAGAGAATGGGATTTTGCAGTAATCTTCCCCCAGGAGTGGGGTGGGAATGGGGATTTTACAGTATCCTTCCCCTGCCACACCCACCAAGCAATGCCCACAGAACTGATAGTAAAAAAATTAAATCCCACCACTGTTCACCATGTCTCCATGGTGAACACCATTATTTTGGGGATAATCAGTGGACAATTGGCACACAGTATATAATATCCCCTGAAGTATCTGCATCTCCTACCAGGTTAGATAGTGGGTGCTCCAGGTCTCCTTCTTTAAATGTTGCCATCTGATGGGGCCTCAGAGGCACAACCTCTTGATTATTGTCCCAGCTCTTTGGAACAATGCCCCACTTGAGATCCAAGAGATCCCTATCCTTTTAGCCTTCTGGAGGATTATGAAGGCCTGGTTCTTCCCCACAAACTTTGGACTAGTACTGAGATTCAGTTGCTGGTATGTTTGGCTTATACCCAGTGGAAGCGTACCTTTAGAGCACCTGGCCGGAAGGGTACCTACGTTTTATGAATTGTTGTGAGCCATCTAGAGTCATAATTTGAGATAGGCTGCCATGTAAGTCCTGTGAATAAGTAAAATATAGATTTGGAGAAGATCCATAAAAAATGACTAGGGGGGTGGCATTTTTCCCCTCTGAGAAAAGTTTACACTGTTGGGAGCATGTGGTTAAGGGGAAAAGAGAGTTGTACAATGACAGTATGCACCAAGTGTTTATGGAGCATTTTATCTTTCTCTTAATGCAAACCCAAATGGCAGTTTAATTGATTATATTGAATGCATAATCCAGTAACAGCTACTTCTGGTGTTTGAGCTGGTGTGGTGCTCAAAGTAACTAACTGTGAAATGCTCTCAGTTTGAAATAGTCATTCCAGATGCTTACTGGAAATATTCTGCTGCTTTTTGAACCATCTGGACCACCAAACATCTGTTTCACTTTTGAAAGGTGACTTTTGAAGTTAGAAAGCGGCAGTTTGAGCTGGAGTTCAATGGGCAGAACAGTATTCAAACATTTTTCAAGAAAGTTGGAACGGGGTTTTCAAAACTAGAACTTTTCAGTTTGAAGTAATAAATAAATGTAATAATAATAAATTTTAAAAAAGAAAACAAAAAGAAACAAAAACCTTAATAACAAATACCCCACCAGTCTCAACTCCATGTGGTCAGTTGCCCGGAATCACATATGCTTTATGGTTCTATTCATCAATAAATGGATCGTCTTTTCAATCAGCCTCCAGCCTCCATTTTGTCTCCAGTGCCTTTCTCCCAGCTTGGAACTGGAGCAGATCAGTGATGGGATTCAAATTTTTTTATGACTGGTTCTGTGGGGGTGGCTTTGTGGGCATGGCCTGTAAAATCTCCAGTCAGAGGTGGTATTTTCTGGTTCTCCAGAACTGGTCAGAACCTGCTGAATATCACCTCCACTACATACCATTGAAAAGAGACAAACAAAAAGCCACAAAGGAAACAAAAAGACCAAAACACCTCCTTACCAATCAATATCCAGATGAGCAGAGATTAACAACAAGATGAACTCAAGAAGGAAACATTATCCCAATCAAAGAATTACCTATTCAAATGAACAAGCTAACAGTAAACAAACATTCTAATCAAGGAACCATGAAGCCTAACCACTAAGTCTAACCACTAAAACCACTCCCATCAGTGGTGAGATTCACACTTTTTTACTACCAGTTCTGTGGGCTTGGCTTGGTGGATGTGGCAAAGGAAAGGATACTGTAAAATCTCCAGTCAGAGGTGGGATTTGCCAGTTCTCTGAATTCCTCAAAATTTCTGCTACCAGTTCTTCAGAACTGATCAGAACCTGCTGAATACCACCTCTGGAGCAGTTGGTCTTTTTCTGCTATCAGTTTTCCATATTTCTTTTTCTTTTTCTATACAGTCTTCTAATTGTTTGCTCATTCTTCTATTAATCTGGAAAGAAATGCAGAGAACCAGGCTATAATTGGAATGTTTGGCTATGTTGCCAGAGCTGCAGGTTCATTCTCTTAAAAGACAACATATTGCAAGATAAATTTTATCATTTCAGATTATTCATTAAAAAAATATAAGCAGCTAGTTCTTCCTGAAAAACATTTAACAACAGAATAAGAACAATCCAAATGAAATCTGAATCACACATATTTCACACACAAAATTCATTAGAAAAGAGCAAGAAAAAGTTATAAGCCATTACAACTTTGTTAACATGGAATGCCAATACTCTGGAATGCCAATACTCAAGAATAGAAAAAGCTTAAAATAATTATTCCAAGAAATTATTAACCTAAACTATCTTCAGTGTGTTGCATTACTATGAGCATAACCTTTTTCACTAGCATTACTGAAAATTCTGTTTTTCGGCTGGGAACAAATTAAGTGATTTTCCCTCTTTCTACTCTTCCCTCCCCTTTATTAAACAATTTAAACCATATGAATTAAGGCAAAAGCAGGAGATACCCATTTTTAAAAGATCTGATAGTAGAAATCTCTTAATCTTTTCATTTGTAAAATACCACGGCTGGTCTGGGAGAGGCAACATTTACGGGGCTGTGGATATATTGATTGCCATGTTGTGGGGGAGGAAGTTTTTCCACAGAGGGATGTGGTTTTTGATGGGCCACTTGTGCTGCAGCTGGAGGGAAGTATTTATCACCATTCCTGATCATCTTTATCTTTGTCTTTGGTATCTGGAGTATGTGGATGCTTTTGCACAATTCTCACTCCACCAGCTTTGACTTCCATAAAGAACCCATATACACGATCTTTTTCGTGACTCGGACAGACACGGTCTGCCTCGATTCGCAACACGTGGCCGATGTTAATATATTAACTCAAAGAATTTCTGTCTGTTTTCTATATTTCTAAGCTCTTAAATGTGCAGAGCTTCAGGTTGAAAGACAAACAAGTGCTTCAGGGACACAAGGGTGCACATATAATATAGGTAGTCCTCGACTTTTGACTGCTTGTTCAGCAACCATTCAAAATTACAATGGCACTAAATGAAAGGACTTATGACCCCTGCCTGAAGCATGGCAGGAAGTGGAGCATGGGTACCTCAGGGGTGGGGAGGTCCTGGGAGGCCCAGGGAGGCCCAGGGGAGGCCATGTGTGAGCTGGGGAGATGCTGCAATGTGGTTCTGGGCCTGCACAAGACACCCAGTAACTCGCCCTCTCCAGAGGCACCCCGCATTCTGTTTAATGACTGCAGGGGAGGGACTGGGATTGTTACGTGTGGCAATTACATGTAGAAAGTTAGTGTCTATCCTTCTCTAGAAGAATGAATAATTTTGGGAAATATTAAAAAATGCAGAATATTATACTTTCCCTAAGGAAGAAGCATAAAGAAGAAACATGTTTTTACAGACCAAAAAACAGTACTTAAGAGATAGATAGCTCTATCCATAGACAAAGCAAATACTGAAGGCAGAAATCAAAAATATTTTGAAATTCCCTCCAGCAAAGTCTGAACAAAGGCAGAGTAATAGGATTAGCCCTCACTCAAGATCCAAACCAGGACAAAGCTATTAAGCCATAATAGAAATTGCCCAACACCCTTTCAGAACACAAGCCCCTTCATTGTGTCATCTCAGTTGCACCCCTCCAGCAAACTTCAACCAAATCTGGGAGCTCAGACAACCCAGAGAGCCACCTATGACCCCTACAATAACCAATAGAATACATGTTCTTGCACAGGAACAGGAAGCTCAAGTGCAAAGCCCAAGAGAAGGTATAAATACCGCCCCCACCAGTCTCAACTCCATGTGGTCAGCTGCCCAGAATCAAATGTGCTTGGTGGTTCTGTTCATCAATAAATGGACCCATTCATCAATAAATGGCCTCCATTTTGTCTCCAGTGCCTTTCTCCCAACTTGGAACTGGAGCAGGTGGATATTTCTTCCAATAGCAGGCACCACACTTAACATGACTTGATGTGCACTGGGCAGGATCCATTATGGTTGTAAATTGAACACTACTTGTTTGTACCCAATCAGTAATTTTTAAACAAAGTGCCTGTTTTCTCCAGAAAAGAATTCAGCTGATTAAGAAATTGAGGACAGATGCAACCTGAATTCTCCTACATGCTCTGAAGCACCTTTTACCATTAGCATCTGAAGCAGAGCCTTATTGGACAAACAATTTAGAAAGCGCACATATCCTTCGAAACATTTTCAGATTGGATTTCTGTTGCAATACTGACATCTGTAGACAAATCTAGGAATTTCCAATTGCATTCTTCTTTTTGAGGCTGAAATGAGCTCCAATGTTCCATATGTTTTTGATGATGCAGAGAGAATGTATATGTGAGGAATTCTTTCAATGTCTTCTCTTCAAGCATATTTTTCGCTTCCCAGTTTACTTTGGAGAAGAAAACTGCTGATAATAAGGCCAGTGTTAGGATCACACTGTTATGTCTCTTCTCAAAACTATAATTGAGCCCAGTTGTAAATTATGATGATCGTAAAGAAGATCACTACCACAACTACATTATTTTATTAAGCTATTTTTGGAATAAGTATTAAGTCCTAAATGGACAGCTTTTCATAATGTTAGGGATAACATTGTTCACCCTAACTGTTTTAGGTGAAATACTAACTATGAATCATAGTTAGTGTATGCAGCTTTAACTGTAAAATAGCAACTGTGGGTGTGGTTATGAAAACCATATAAAAGTAGCAAGGCTACAGCTTGCTCTCTCTCTCTCTGGCTTTGATGATCCCTGATTACTGCTTGGAAGCAAGACTGCATTGCTCGAACGGGAGAGACAACAACGGACTGATTTATGTGAACTGACAATAGGATATTCTACATGGACTTTGCTAACTGAATATCCCTGAATGGACTGACTACATGGTAAATGAATATTGGACTGTTTTTGACTATGCTATAAACTTATACTGGAATAAAATATATTCTTGATAGCACAAGCGTATCTGTTATTTTTACTGTATGTTAATAAACATACAAGCTTAGCTCACTCATTTATCTGTGTGCCTATCTGACTAACGCTGCACATTCTGTTTAGCTTGTCTACCTAACCCTGGTTGGGGAACCCAGGCTTAACACATGTAATTTCCATTCCCTATTTCTAAAGTATTGCGATCATCTTATGAGCAGAAGATCATGATATCTTTGAAAGAAAATCTTAGAAATCCTTCGCAGCAGCACTGTGTTTGTGAATGTCACACAAGTGGTAAAACCCATGTCACACAGCACCAATGGCTGGAAAGAGGATGTAAAATGGAGAGAAACACTTGCCATCCATTGGTTAACGCAATGCATCCATTCTGTACTCACTGCGTCCGTTTTTCATACTCTCTATCCGACCAGCATCCGTCTAGTGTGATTTCATCCGCTCAAAAACTTTTGAGCTGCACAAAACTTTTTGAGCAGATAAAGTATCCAATGCGTCCGTTATACATCCACTACGCATATGGGGAACATCCGTTATACGTCCGTTGTCATCCATTACGCATCCGCTATATTCGCTAGGCATCCGCTGTGCATCCGCACAACTCACATCCGCTCCAGCGGAAAACAGACACAGGGAGGAAGCGAAACGGATGCGGAATGGACACACAGCGTTAGCACGGACATAGAAGGGATGAAAGCGGATGCAGCTCGCATATAAAGCATTAAAACGGAAAAAACGTTCGTATAGGGGACGTATCTTGGATATTTAGGATGTCTGCAGGATGTCTAGAGGATGCAAAAGGACACCTAGCAGAAAACCTATATTTCCTATAAAAAGGAGGAGAAATCACCTGGATCTCACTTTCTGTCCAGCAGCCCTGCTGTGCAGACCTCTGCAGCCTTCATCTGGCTCTTGCTCTTCCAAAGCATCCAGTCATCTCCACCATGGATCGTTGCACACTCCTTTTGGTAGCCGCCATCGGTCTACAACAGTGCGAAGCCCTCTACAGGATCTTTCACCTGTTCTACGGGAAGAAAAGGAGGCATCCAAGAAGTGTCTGGGTCCAAAGATGGATCGCGAGAAGAGCAGAGTATGGACTGTATAACAAGCTGATGGTGGAGCTGAGGAACAAAGACCCTCGTGCGTTCCAGAACTTCATGAGGATGCCACCAGCCATGTTTGATGAAGTTGTGGAGCGGCTGAGACCCAGGTTGACCAAGGCAAACACCAACTTACGGCCCAGCCTGGACCCTGGGCTGAAGGTGGCACTGACTCTGCGCCACCTGGCCTCCGGGACAAAGTACAGGAGCATGCAGTATGCCTGGAGGGTGCCACACAACACCATCAGCATTGTGGTCAGAGAAGCAGTGCAGGCCATCCTCGAAGAATACCTGGAGGAGCTCCTCCAGTGCCCCTCCACTGAAGAAGGCTGGAGAAAGTTGCAGAGCAGTGGTATCAGAGGTGGAACTTCCCACACACCATTGGAGCCATAGATGGGAAGCACGTGGCCTGCAAAGCTCCAGCCAACTCAGGGTCCACTTATCACAACTACAAGGGCTTCTTCAGCATCATCCTCTTCGCCATGGTTGATGTTGACTACAAGTTCATGTACATCGATGCTTCAGGCAATGGGTCATCTTCAGATGCCCAGGTTTACAACGCCAGTCACCTCAAGGAGGGGCTGGAATGCAATCTCATCATGGGCTTCCCAGATCCAGACCCCCTGCCCAACGACACACAAGATGTGTCCTACTTCATCGTGGGGGATGACGCCTTCTCCCTCACAACCTACCTCATGAAGCCCTACACTTCCTACACGATGCCTCACCCGTGAAGAGAGGATCTTCAACTACAGGCTGTCCAGGGCAAGACGGGTGGTGGAGAACGCCTTTGGCATCCTGGCCAACAGGTTCCAGGTACTTCTCACCACCATGCAGCATCGCCCACAGACCGTGAGGAACATCGTGGAAGCTTGCTGCATCCTGCACAATCTCATGCGCACCCGCTACCCAGTGTTGCAGAACAGGCTTGTGGACCGCCAACAAGGCAATGGGGACATGGAGCCTGGTGAATGGAGGCAAGGGCGAAACCTGATAGATACTGTGGATGTGCAAGGCCCCAACAGAGCTTCATGTGAAGGGAAGAAGCAGCGCAACCTCCTGAAACACTGGTGCAAATCCCCAGCTGGAGCAGTGGAGTGGCAAGACAGGATGGTAGATGCTTAATGGATGCTTCCTTGAGCCTGTCTCATCACACTGATGAGATTGTGCCATGTATGTTGAATGGCCCTACAATGAACAGGGCATTTAATAAAGAGTTGTGTTTATGTTGAAATGTGTTGATGAATGATTAAATTGTTATTTATAATAAAGGGCCATAGGTGTGGCACCTGGGAGGGTGGACCAAACAGTCCCACTATGCTTGCACTGGAGGTTTATCTATCCCACCGCTATCCTTACCCATCCCACAGCTATTTCCCATCCCACTGCTATCTCAACCCATCCCACTGCTATCCTAACCCATCCCACAAGCATGCAAAGGCTTAAACCATTTCTAAAAGTTTCCACCAAGACTTTATTGACTAAAAGAACTGAACCAAGTGTGTGAAGCAAAGATAAACTTTATTAATAACAAACTGTAAAAGCAAAATGACCCAAGTAAAGTGTCCCAAGCAAAGATAAAGTCAACAGGTAGCAACCCAGTCTCTGGCACTCTTCTCAGTCACTCTGAGGCGTGCCCATAGTCTCAGGGGTTAAGGGTCCAGGTGCTGTGGAGGTGGCTGCTGCTGGAGTGCTGGTCTGAGGTGCCATTGGGGTGCCTGGCCCCGAGAGGACAACAGGGGATGGTGTGTGGAGGAAGCTCTCAGAGAGCTGGCTCAGTCCTGTGATGTTGAGAGCCCCTTCCTCCATGACATGGGGTGTCAGTTCCAAGACCGATGACAGATGTTCTGAGGCTGGGCTTGGCTGTGGGGTGGAGGAAGGAGGAGTGTAGTGGGGCTGTCTGGTCTGCAGGTGAGCGAGGTGAGGCATGGGTGGCATCTGTGGCGTGGGTGGCATCTGTGGAGTTGGTGGCATCAGTGGCATCGGCGGCATCGGTGGCGTACGAAGTACCTGTGCCTGGACTGGGAAGGGCTGGCTGTGCTGCTGGAACTCCTGGTAGCCTTAGCCTTGGTAGGTGAGGGCCTGTGGAAAGCCTTAGAAGGGCAGTGACATCACCTGGGGTGGAGGAGCAGACCTGGATTGGGTCAGAGCAGGTTCAGCTGGGCCTGGAGGGTTGTGCAGAAGACCTGTGATCCTCTCCTTTATCACCTGGTACTGTGATTCGGACATGTCCATGAGGGTCTGGTTGATGTAGGTGAGGAAGGGCTTTCTGTTAGAGGATGGTATGTCGGTGTGTACCATTGATAGAGGAGATCTATGCTGCTTTTGATGGTGTCCCTGATCTCCAGCAGGACAATGTGGCTCTGCCCCTCCAGTCTGCTTCTCTGCCTGCTTTCTGTGGAGGTGGAGCTGGGTGTGGGTGTGGGTTGGTCTCTGGTGTCAGCGCCCTCTCCTTGCTCCAACTGCGTCAGGGGGTCCTCCCCATGCTCCGCCATGGGGAGTGCAGCTGTTGGGGGGGTCTCCATCGTGGGATGCTCCACAGATATCTGCCTGGACACAGGAGCTGACTCTTGGCCAGAAGAGGACTGGCTCTCAGCAGGCTGCCTGAGAGAGAGGGTAGACAGAGGGGCTGCTCCTCGGTGGCGGACCTCACCCTCCAAGAAGCTGCACTTGGCCATCACGAAGGTCTCCCGGTCGGTGAGCGTGACCGCGGCCTGGCCAGACTTCTTGAGGTGCAGCTTCCCGTACCAGGTGTGCATGTGCTTCCACCACCCGAGGAGGACCTCCGAAGTGTAGCACAGGCTCTCTCTCTCCAAGCCGCCTGCTTCCTCTTGGTGTCTCGATAGAGCCTGTGTCCCTTCCGCCAGAGGTACTCATTCTCCCTCAGCCATTCGAGCACCTCATCCTCATGTTCCTCTTTGATGGAGTACTGCCTCCTCTCCCTATCGCGCGATTGCCTCTTCCTCCCTCTGGCAGGGCCTTCTGGGCCCTCATCAGAAGGGCTTTGAGGTTCTAGGGGCTGGTCCACCACACCACCAGCAGCAGCAGCAGCAACAACAGCAGCAGCAAAAGCAGCACCAGCAGGACCAGCAGCACCAGTAGCACCAGCAGCACCAGCAGGACCAGGAGCACCAGCAGGACCAGGAGTAGCAGCAACAGAGTAAGCACCAGCAGAAGCACTAGCACCAGGAGCAGCACCAGCAGAGTCAGCACCAGCAGAAACACCAGCACCAGCACCAGCACCAGGAGCAGCGCCACCAGAGTAAGCACCAGCAGAAGTACCAGCACCAGGAGCGGCGCCAGCAGAGTAAGCACCAGGAGAAGCACCAGCACCAGGAACAGCCCCAGCAGAAGCTTCTTCCCCATGGTTGTTGGCTGGAGATGTGTCTGGCAGCTGGTCTTTCCTCTGAATGGTGACCTGCTTGCGAGCTGCCTCCTTTTATATCCGCGGGGCTGATGCAATGCATCCTCCCCGCATGTGCAGTGAACTCTTTGCATCCGCTAGGCGTCCTCTCTGCATCCGCATCATCTGCTCTGCATCTGCTCCTTCTGCTGTGCGTCTGCTTCACTGTGCTCCCCTGGAAGCCCTGCAGATGTGCCATCCGCTTCCATCCACTAGGCTTCCATGGAGCATCCGCTTTACATCCTCGCTACGTCCTCTCCCCGTCCATTCCTTTCCGTTGTTGTCCACTCTGTTTATGCAAATTTGGGGCACTTTTGAGAGCGGATAACAATGGATGGAACATTTTCTTGTCCGCTGTGTCCTTTTTACATACTTTTTGCATCCGTCGGCCTATGTGACAGGCCCTTAACACAGTTAATAAAATCAAATTAAAAATAGAAGCAGGATGGCCTATAGATGTCAATGTTGTCTTGGCTTTCAAGAGCCCAGTCAAAAAAAATAAATATCAGGAGATGAAGGCAGAAATTCAATCATCCTGATCAACAGCACATGAGATGGCTAATCTTTGGGTGATACCATGCTGAGAGATGTTGTAGATGCTTTAAAAAACAGAAAAGAATATAATATATGATTGAAAAACAAGATACTATTTTTTTGGTTCTGCAAGCATATAGGATAAAATCCAGAATACTGTTTCAGGATCAGGTTGGAGATCCACCACCATTAAAATCATTGGCTGATAAATCAATTCTAAGCCTAGCACTTCCATTTCTGGCCTGTGTTGGGATCTGACTGATTTTTGGGCTTGAAAGCTTTGCAGGAAAACAATCAGGGGTGGGATTCAAATTTCTTAATAACTGATTCTGTGGGTGTGGCCTAATTTGTGGGTCTGGCTTGGTGGTCGTGTGACTGGTTGAGCATGGCTTGGTGGTCTCATGACCGGCTGGTTGTGTCTTGGTGGTCATGTGACTGGATGGGTCAAAAGATAGAAACTCACTTTAACAACATTCTTGGAGCAGGGTTGGACTATAGGACATCTGAGGTCCCTTCTAGCCCTGGATTGCTGTGCTGTTTCAAAGCATCCTCTGAAGCTGTGTCTAGTGCAAGGGTTTGTGGTCCTTGCTTCCTCTCCTTTTTCTTTCCCTCCCTCCCTCCCTCCCTCCCTCCCTCCCTCCCTCCATTCATCCATCCATCCATCCATTTCCCTTCCCTTCTCTCTTTCTCTTTTCCCCCCCTTTTTTCTCTCTCTCATCCTTCTCTGTTTCTTATTCTTCTTCCTTTTAAGAGAAAGAAAGAAAGAAAGAAGGATGGAAAGAAAGAAAGAGAGCTACCATGCATCTCTATGCATAATATATTTTCAGCTGGAACCTCTTTCTAGTTAAACCAGGGGTCCACAAACTTGGCAACTTTTAAGATTTGTGGACTTCAACTCCCGGAATTCTCCAGCCAGCTGGAGTCCACAAAACTTAAAGTTGCCTTGTTTGAAGACCTCTGTCTTAAACCTTAGTACAACACCGAGCCTAGCAAGAGCAAAAATGGGGTGGGGGGGCAACACCAGACCTCCCCCCCCGTGCCCAGTTTTTTCTCCAGGAGACTATCCTACACTTACCTGGGAGACAGACTGGCCTTGTGGGGACTCCTGGGAGGGGAGGGGAAGGGTGGGCAGAGCCAGCTATTCTTCAGAACTACCCGTTCACCAAACTGGATGTAAAATTAACATCTGGTTTGTCTTAACCTGCGGAAACTGGTAGAATCCTACCCTTGACTTGGTTAATAATTCACTGGGAGATCTTCAGGAAACACCAGTCCTTGAACCAGAGAGGGGAATCAATCAATCAATCTGGGAGAAGGTGAAAGCCAGGCACTTTTGCATTGTTGCCAATATACATGCATGCTTGTGTGGTTACCATGAACTGAGCTCAACCCGAGGACATCTTCAAGTGCCTTCAGTAAAGTTATGAACTTTCAAGAATCCTTTATTGATTTCTTTGCTTTTTCGTCTACCTTTTCTAAAGAGTTTAATAAAGCATCAACAGTTCTTTGTCTCCATTTTTCTCTAACAGAGATAAGATAGATAGATAGATATATTATAGACAGACAATGAGACAGAAAGATAGATAGACAGATGATAGATAGAGACAGGTGATAGAAGATGATAGATAGTTAGAAAGATAGAGATAGACAATACATAGTTATAAAAAGAAAAAAAATACAAGCATATAATTAATTAATATGCCATGTGTCAGATCTGTGTATCTGCCATTCTTCAATGGAAGAAGAAGGGGGGGGGAGTTGGTACAAGTAATCCTTTTTGATGAAACCTGAATATATTAAATCCGATATTGATTCTGTATAACTTGCACATGATATACAACTGGAGGATTGGAGCCAGATGTCTAGAAACCTGTCACCTCTTGAAGAGATAACAAGATGAGAAGGGACTATAAAAATTCCAGCTCTGGAAGATGCTCCTGGGAACTCTGCTAAGATATCTTCCCAGAGAAGGGGAGGGGAGAATTAACATGTTGGTTCTTTGTTTGACTAAATCCACATCTCAGTAAGGGGAGGGATTCTAGCTTCCTTTATCTATGACTGTATGCCTGGAAGCATCTTAGATTCTGCTTTGCCAAATGTAGGGTTTAAATCCCTTTCAGTAAAGGATTCCTTTTGAAACCCTTGGTTTCAGAAGTTCATTCTTTTTGGTTGAAGGGAAAAAGTCCAATGCTTATACCATATCTACAACAATTTCTAAAGTAAGGAATTTAAAACCTAGAGACACCCTGGGGCAATTCCCTGTATCCCACTCTTGGCACGATCATGTTTCATGACTGGGCAAAGTATCTCGACACCAAGGAGCTTTGAAAAAAAAAGAAGTCATGAGCATCACCCACATCTTGCCTGTAAAATGACAATAGAAATCAAGGCACTCATTTCATATGCAAGCAACTTGTTCAAAGTGAACATCCCTGCTGCTTAAACCGGAAAGAACGAATTATTTGACTGCTGCCATGAGTGAGATCAAGGATCTATAGCGGTAACAACAATAACAAAACAACCCTCTCCCCTTCCTCTGTATAACTCAATGAACAAAAGTCATGCACATTCTCAGCAGGTGTCTCTTAAATAATATTTGGTTTTACACTGCTGGCTGGATTGTCAGCTCCTGAGCAATGGGTTTCCAATGCTTTGTATAGAATTAAAGGCAGGGTTCTTGTCACTGGAGTTTGCATTGATGTCATGGGTGAAAGATGGTTACTGGGCAGAACTTTAACATTTGGCTTCCTTGACTTTTTATCTTGTGCACCAAGCAAAATTACATTCTGGCTTTATTGGGATAAAGATTGTAATATTTAAATGAGAATATATGTAACTCTGGGTTGAGATGAGGGATCCTTGGTGCTTTCTGAGCTTGCTTGTTTTCTTGCAGATGTTTCATTACCCAAACTAGGTAACATCATTAGTGTTAGCACAAGGCACTGATTATGTTACCTAGTTTGGGTAATGAAACATTTGCAAGAAAACAAACAAGCTCAGAGTACCAAAGACCCCTCATTGTAATATTTCTACATCTCTCATCCTGAAGCCTACAAGCTTGACATAGTTAATGAGAGAGATTGGGAAAGCTTTTGTGCCTTCCAAGCTGATTTGTTTGTCCTTTAATATTTGATTCAAGCTGACCCTGATAATACCAGAGTTGGGATTCTACCGGTTCGCACCTATTCACTAGAACTGGTTGTTAACATTCTAAGCAGTTTGGAGAACCGGTTGTTATAAAAAAATTACTGGCCTAATCCTGTAAGAAAAGCAGGAAGGAAACATTCTGGTATTGCTTACAAAAATTGCCTCTCCATTAACTCTGATTACATTCTTGGCAGGACTAGACTTCCTGTCTCAGGAACTTCTCTGGAATTTTTTTTCCTCCTTTGCTGGTACTTTGCTTGTGTGAAGTGACCATTCAAAGTTACAGTGGCATTGAAAAAAGTGACTTATGACCTTTTCAACACTTATGACTGTTGCAGCATCCCCACAATCATGAAAGGCTCAGTGAGGAGATGCGTGCCTCAATGTGAGTGATGTTGAGTTGGCCAGGCCCAGCCAGTCACATGACCATCAAGCCATGCCCACCAGCTAAGCCACACCCACAGAACTGGTTGTTAAAAAATTGAATCCCACCCCTGGTTCAGACAGCATAAAGGTAATGGGTTTCCCTCCAGCAGGGGTGGGATGCTACCAATTTGGTCTGGTTCTATAGAACCTGTAGCTGCGAAGAGCAGCTGGCATTGAACTGGTTCGGTATCTGGCCCACCCACCTGCCTGAGCTCTAGGTTGTCTTTTATTCCCTGCTTTTCTCTCCTCAGCTGCTTTGCGTGGCACAGCTGAGGTTGAAAAAGCAGGAAACAAGAAGATTTTCAAATGCTGCGCACCTGAGCTGCACACATGATTGTCCGCAGTTCAGAGAACCAGCAAATCACTCTGCTGGCTGGACCACCCCTCCCCACCCACTCATTCCTTATCTGGCATGCGAGCCATCCAACTTGCCTGGTTTGGTAAGTTGCTATTTTTCCTCCCCCCCCCCAATCATTAGCTGTTTGCTTTGCCAGGAGATTTAGATTAACTAGAAAGGATTTCCAAGGATTTCTTGTTTTTTTAGCTAATCTAAAAGCAGAGCTCAACCTTCATTAGGACTGAAGCTTTTTAATGCAGACTCAGGTAGCCAATTGCAGATAGGTAGATCTCTTAGTCAATCTGTGACTCAATCTGCCTGCCTGCTTTGCCTTCTTTTGGGTAAAAGTTGCTCTTTTTTAATAAAAAAATCAACATTTACATAAATATTTATAATATTTATATACAAACCATGACCACCCAGTCACATGACCACCAAGCCACACCCACAAATTAGGCCACACCCATAGAACCGGTTGTTAAGAAATTTGAATCCCACCCCTGGATAATACTACTACTGCCGAATGTGCTCTTTAACATTTTGTATTGATTTTGAACTGCCAATGTCATGGTTAAATCTTGGTGACCTTAAGATGTGCAGACTTCAACTCCCAGACTTCCCCAGGTTTAATTATTCCCTGCTTTTTATTGTAAAGGTAAAGGTTTCCTCTGTCTGGTCATATCCAACTCTAGCAGGCTGGTGCTCATCTCCATTTCTCAGTCAAGGGAGCCAGCATTGTCAGAAGATATTCCTGTGGTCATGTGGCCAGAATGACTAGATGCCAAGTCCCACAGAATGCTGTTACCTTCCTCCTGAAGTGGTATCTATTTATCTACTTGCATTTACAGGCTTTAAAACTGTTCGATGGGCAGAAGCTGGGGCAAGAATGGGAGCTCACTCCATCATGCAGCACTCAGGTTTCAAACCTGGGCTGTCAGTTTTCCAGCTGACAAGCTCAGCATATTTAACTGCTGAGCCATCATGCAGTTATTTTACTTTGAATTGCACCTTGTTTGATTAGGAATTCTGGAGAATTCAAAAGCTAGCATATCTTTTAATGTAGTTTTGGCTGGCCTTCCTAAAGTTAAACTGTGCAATCATTTACTCCTATCCAATGGACAAATACTACTATAATACTGCAAAATATAGATAACATTTTGAGAATTGGGGCTATGTTTTGGGGACTATTTCAATCTTTTTGGGCTGCAACAGATAAGTTGGTGATGATGAGAGGGATAAGTTGGTGATGATAATTCAGATAATTGTTATTAAGTATGAGTGTTGCGAAAAGGAGATGGTTAGTTATTTGGGTATCATAGTTCCTTAAGAATTGTTCATGGAGTTACACAAATGGATTTAAAGTCTATATGTGACCCAATTGTCTATCTTCATATAAAGAGGCATCTTATGAATCCAGCCCAAGTTTCTTTTGGATTTGGTTAAACTAGACATTATTATAATGTCATCGTTTTGATGTATATCCAATCCTTTCCCATGTAGCCATTCAACAGCAGGTACAAATCTGGCAACCATTGTCTGGCAAAATGACCCCAAGACAATGTGCAAAATGCAACTAAACTTATTAGCACTAAATTGGTGCTGAACCTTCAGAAGGGAATCAGAATTTCTTCGAGGTATTTTATGACCTTTCTATGAATGTTTGGCTTTCATTTAAAAAGTTATCTCATCCAGGGATGGCTATCAGACACGTCCACATATTTGTTAGCTCTATGCAGAAAAAATGAGCTTGAGATTTCTTTTCATGATATTCTCATTGGAAATAAGTATTATAAATAAGTATTCTTTCTCATTGGAAATAACTATTATAATGTTTGTCCACCCAAGAATGTCTTTTGAATAAATGGCAACCAGATATTCTGGTTCTATTGGCAAACAAATCTTCCAATTAATTTTAGTTTATGTTACAAACTGGAACAATACTCAAATATTTGGTTTATCACTCCTTTCGCTCATTGCAATTAAAATACAAATTGCAATGGACACTTTATTAAACTACTTTAGCAGTTGCTGTTCTATGTTCTTGCAGTTTGTGAACACTTTGCTAGAAATAATACATTGCAGTTAAAGAACAATCCTGAACCCAAGTCAAAGTTTGCTTGGATTGTGGTTCTCATTTTCTCATTCCTAAATAATTTTATTCTGTTCTTCATGCTTCAAATAGAAGAATAGTACAATTTGCCCCAATGGCTCCTACAGGAAAGTATTATAACATATCTAGTTTGGTTTAGTACCATGATGGCAAACCTATGGCACATGTGTCATAAGTGGCATGCAGAGCCATTTGTGCAGGCACGTGAGTCCCAGCCAAACTTACCTGCTCTGTGCATGTGTGTGCCTCCCAGCTGATTTTCGGCCTGTTTGAGGCCATTTTCGCCCTCCCGGAGGCTCAAAGAAAACATCTGCATCCTCGGGAGGCTGAAAAAATGGGCCTTCCGGAAATACTGAAGTGCCGAAATGGGCCTGTTTTCAGCCTCCCCAGGCTACAGAGGCTTCCCTTGAGCCTCTGGGAGGGCAAAAACTGCCTCAAAGAGGCTGAAAATCAGCTGGGAGGCATGCACGTACACAGTGTAGGTAAAGGGGACGGTCGGGGTGTTGCGCACACATGTGTGAGGGGGTGGGGTGCATTGCATTATGGGTGCCGGCATGCCCGCACACTATCACGTGCGCTTTTGGCACACCACAACAAAAAGGTTTGCCATCACTGGTCTAGTGATAAAGGCACCAGGCTAAAAAAACAGGAAACTAGCCCCATATTTGACATGTAAGCCGGCTGAGTGACTTTGGGCCAATCTCTTTCTCTCCCCCCCCTTTCTCTTTCTCTCTCTCTCTGTTCCTCCTTCCCTCTCTCCCAGAAAAATGGTTACTGCTGGTGGATTTGCCTCACAATCTGCTACGTCCAGGTGTTTGCTTTTCCTTGGCCTTGGCCAAGTTTTTCAATTAATTTGTGCACTGAACCTTAATATTATCCATTACTTTTTTACTCACACAGCACTGCCTTTTTCTGCATGCTAAGCATAGCCACTGTATGATTTTCCTGATTTTTTTTTTCACTCTTATAGTACATGGTTGTTTGAATAATAACAATAATGGCAAGTATTTTGGGGAGCATCCCTAACATTTATTTTTTTATACTTTCTTATTCTGAAGATGTATCCCATTGCTTAATTACAAAGTCTGTGAATGATTCTGTTGTGGGTCCTTTCTCCTTTAGCGAAGCTTTAAGTCACTGAAGAATTCCAGTCAGCAGGTATCAATAATCAAACCCTCGGAAAGTACACTCAAAAAATCCACTGTCTTCTGGAGGTTTCTGTAGTCTCGTAGTGTTCAAAATGCTGGGACTTTTTACACCATCTTACATCTGTTCTTTCCCTTTGTTCTTTCTCTTTGAATTCTTTTTGTTTCTATCTTGTGGCCATTGCTGACTTGCATGATCAGCAGGTATCCAAAACGGTTAGACTCCAGGTTCTAAAAGATCAACTAATCTTACAGAATATAGAATAGCAAAGTTGGAAGGGATCTTAGAAGTCTTCCAGTCAAACTCCCTCCCCTGTTCAAGCAGGGCTTGAATTTCTCCTTAATTCCAGGTTAGTTCTAAAATTACTAATCTTAATTCTAAAGTTCCAAAATTATACAGGGAAGAAAAGTTATTAATCATTTAAATTAAAAACTAAATAAAATAACTAAGTAAACTATAGATAATCATTGGCTTATTGATTGCTCAGTGATTGTTCAAAGTTATCAGAAACCTCCCCAGAGTTACTTATGACCAAGTTTATTTTAATCTATATTTTTATTTTATTCAGGATAAGGTACACCCCCCCCCCCAAATTAAACAATCACATCGAAAACAAAAGATAAAAAACAAGATAAAAACACAAAAAATTAAAACATTTAAAAAGGTGCATCAAAACAACCTTATACATACCCTCTAGTTGAATACTGATTAATATATTGGTATAACATTAATTTCCACCCATTGTGAAACAAGCCTTCCCAAATTTTTTAAGCTACTAATCTTTCCAAATTATTGGCCTGTCTTCTGTATGTTATATTAGTAACAAAGTAGATAACAGGAAGCATAATAGAATTGTGAATTGTTTTAATACTTATTACCCAGATTTGAATATCTGACAGCCAATCATTCCTCTATTCACATGATTGCATTATGGGTGTTTGACAACTGACCCTCATTTATGGCCATTTGCAACATGATGTAACATGATTGTGATATATGATTCCTTCCCCGCAGAATCTGGTGTTTACTTCCAGTTTCTGGAAAAAATACCCATTGGATACAATGGGTTTGCCTAACATCTGCCATGATTGCTTAATGACTACAGTGTTAATGACCTTGGCATTCACTTAAAGACTGCTGCAAAAAAGGTCAGAAAATTGGGCACAGTCACATGAGAACTCAAATTTTCGGTCAAAGCTGACTCGCTTTCATCACTGCCTGCATCAACTTCCAGCTCGCAGGTTGCCACACAAAAATTGGAGGAAGGGTTAGTAAATTCCTAGGGAGGGGAATGACTAAGGAATACATGAGAGCCTTCTTACAGCCAGAGAGGAGATACTCACCAAGTTCTTGGAGCTACCAGCCACTCAGATTTTTTTTTGCCAAAACAGAAGTACTGAGAGTGATTGGTGGACAATGAATTGGGTGGCCCAGGATGAAAAGAGGGTTTTCATGAGAAAACCTCAGAGCCAACTTTACTTCTTCTGTGCCTAACTGGCACAGTCTTTTAAATAAAGTTTTACTCTTGATAGTT
>BLBF01000065.1:12039586-12080675 GCA_015471245.1 Laticauda colubrina | reverse complement strand
TGCCTAACTGGCACAGTCTTTTAAATAAAGTTTTACTCTTGATAGTTCTTACATGCCAGGAGTTTTTTTTCTCCAATGCGCAGTGGTGAGGTGCTGTTGGTTCAGACCGGTTCAAGCAAACCGCTAGTTCCAAAGATCAGCTGGCCATCCCTGCCCTATCCTGTCCTTTATTTCCTGCTTTGTAGCTCATCTCAATCGTGCAACACAGATGATTCCCCCCCCCCCTGCTGTTCTACATACCGTTGCTGACTTGGAAGGTAAGCAGCTGAGTTTCTAAATGCTCCATTTCCAACGAAGTGCGTGCTAACTGAACCGGTTGTTAAACCGGCAGCATCCCACCACTGCCAATGTGCCAAATGGGATGGTTGACAGTTTCCTTGAAAACTATACTTAATTATTAATGATGATTCAGGCCATAGTTAAGGTTTAGTTATGCTTATTATGCTCATCTTAGTATGTATTGCTTAAGTTCTGCTGGCATTTATTTTCACACAGTTGCTTGATTCTGTGTTAAATCTAAGGGAATTTTAATAAAGGCTGTGAACATTTTGGATCATTAGAATGTTCTGAGTTAATCTTGAAGTGCAACAAGCTGTAGCCTAGTTCTCTGATTTAACACTGCTTAGAGAAAAATGATTCTGTTTCATTGCATGGGTATTTCTCGTTCTGCAATCCCCATCCCCATAAGGATTAGAAGAGATAAGATAGCATTCTTCCTGTGCTTGAGGGGCTGTCACAGAGGATTAACAGGTTAACAGAGTTGGAAGGGACCTTTTAGGTCATCTAGTCCAGCCCCCCAACCAAGGAGGAAACTCCTACACCATTTCTGACAGATGGCAGTCCAGTCTCTTCTTGAAAACCCCCACAACTTCTGTTCCCTTGGTTGATTGTTCTTGCTGTCAGAACATTCCTCCTTATTTCCAGGTTGATTCTCTCCTTGTTCGGTTTCCATCCATTATTCCTTGTCTGGCCTTCAGGTGCCTTGGAAAATAGCTTGATCCTTTCCTCTCTGTAGCAGTCCCTTAAATAGTGGAACACTGCTATCATGTCTCCACTGGCCCTTCTCTTCATAGACTAGCCATTCCCAGCTCCTGGAACCATTCATCATATAGTCCAGGGGGCCCCAACCACCGGGCCCCGACCGGTACCGGTCCATGGATCATTTTGTACCGGGCCGCAAAGAATGAATAATCGTGATTAAAATATATATAAAAATATGTTTTTAGTAAAGAAATAGTAAAGAAGCCCTTTACTATTGAGGAAGAATTGATTTTGCCGGTCCTTGAAAAAGTGCTTCTGTGTGAAACTGATCCCTGGTACAAAAAAGGTTGAGGACCACTGAAATAGTCAACCCATTCTCCAAAGCACCTGATGGCAGGAGCAAGGAGTAAATAAGTAAGGGGTAAAAGCTTATGAAATAAAGATCCAACATTGAATTGAGGAGAAATTTCCTGACAGTGAGAACAATTAATCAGTGGAATGGCATGCCTCTGGAAATTGTGAGTGCTCCATCACTGGAGGCTTTCAAGAAGAGACTGGGTAGCTATTTGTACAGAATGGTATAGGGCAGAGGTGGCTAATCTTTTTGGGCTCCTGCGCCAAAAATTGCACACATGCTTGTGTGCGCTCATGTGCCAGCACCCAGAAGGCAATGCATGCCCCCCCCCCCCCCCCTACATATGTGCACGTGATTCCCCCCTCCCCTCCCACTGCCCTCTTACCTGCATTGCACCTTCCAGTTGATTTTCGGCCCATTTGAGGCCTTTTCTTGGCCTCCCAGAGACTTGAGGGAAGCCTCCGCAGCCTTTGTAGCCCGAAAAATGGGCCCGTTTTGTCACTTCCAGTATTTCCGGAAATACAGGAAGTGATGAAATGGACCTGGTTTTCAGCCTACAAAGGCTGCAGAGGCTTCCCTCAAGCTTCTGGGAGGCAGTGAGGTAAGTTTGCCTGGAGCTCACATGCCTGCACAAATTGCTCTGCGTACCACTGGTGCCATGAGTGCCATAGGTTCGCCATCATGGGTTTAGGGTCCCCTGCTTGAACAGAGGGTTGAACTAGAAAACCCCCAAGATTCCTTCCAACTCTATGGTAATAAATGAAGTTCAATGAAGAACAGAGGAAGATGAAAGATCAAGACAGACCTTTATCTCTAATAACCAAAAAATAAAAGTTGCCTTGATTTATATATTTTAAAAAGGTAGAATACAAATTTAACCCCCTCCTCCATTTTCATTGACCAATTTCAGATCCTTCTGTTAGCTTTAGTTTTTCACATTATAACAATATGTCTTGAATAACGTCTGAGTGTTAGGGAGATCTTGCAGTCTGTGATTTTCCTCCCTTTAAGTAATCTCTATCCTGGCATGAGATATGCTGAATTTGACACATTGTGCAGATGTTCTGGTACTCAAAATGCATTGGGGAAAAACAAGGAGATGTCACGCAGATGAGCTATTGCTGCGATTCTCAAAAGAAAATACCTCATCTCTGTCCAGACTTCCAGAGCCCAGTGGGATGGCAATTCCACAACCCCATTCTGGCAGAATTTCTGAGGATTGAGCCCTCCGCAGGCTTGGGAAGAGAACAGCAGCCAAACAATTTTTATAGTGCCAATATTTGATTATACATCAGTCCAATAAGAGCATCTCTAGCCACCGCACTGATTAAACTGTTGGCAGATTTAACTAAGGGAAAACCAAGGGGGAAAGAATCTAGGCATCCAGATTGTGTTCCCAAATGTCACATAACTTCAGATAAGAGGAATGGATGAGCAGAATTAATTTGGATTCACACAGATTACATCTGGCTGGGAACGAAGGAGGTCACTCCTTTATTCTTTTTCCATCCTAGCATTACCATGACTAACTTCTAGCAAATGTTTTGTGTGCTCTAGTTAGTAGTGTGATATTACCAGAGAAAAAGCTACGTAAGGTTTAGATTAACAACTCTTAATGCCTTTTTGGCTATGTAGTTACAGTGGGCTCTAGCACTTAGATCATTAGAGATGATTAGTCCAAGGTCCTTGACAGAGTTTGTATCATCAACAAGGTCTTGACTATTCAGCTTGTATTTTGTTTTCTGATTTTTTTTACCATTATGTAAGACACAGCATTTATTTGTTGAGATTTGAAGTTGCCATTTGTTTGACCATTCTGATACATAATCAAGATTTTTTTGAAGGATAGCAGTATTGTCTGTGGTACTGAACAGCTTTACATCATCAGCAAAGAGAATGCAGTTGTTCTTAATGTGATCATAGAGGTCATTTATGTATAATATGAAGAGAGTTGGTCCTAGAACACTGCCTTGGGGGACACCACTATTGACAGGTACAGATCTTGCCTTTTAGTGCTTTGCAAAATAGTTTGACCTCTTCGTTTTTGTAGGAGCCCCTCAAATATTGGAACACTGCTATCATGTCTTCCTTAATCCTTCTTCTCATTAGGTTAGATAACCCAATTCTGGTAACCATTCTTTGCATGCTTTAGCCTCCAGCCCTTAATCATTCTTGTTGTTCTTTGTACTCTTTCCTTTACTAAGGAAAGTTTTCCTTCAAAATTGGGAATGAGCTGAACACTAAAGGGCTAAGAATTTTTTGATTAACTTAATTCAAAGATTAAAAGGCACAACAGTTATTTATTCTTTCTGTTCCTATGTTTCTTACTTCAAAATCATCCACATCCCTGTTTTCCTCTGCAAAGTGGAAGAAGGCTTGACAAATGGAACTTTCAGCACAATTGTGACTGGTAATTTTTAGTGTAGCTACCTGGAGACCCACCAAATGCCATCTGGCTCTAGAGCAATTAAAGCTTTGTGGATTTATAGTGTTCTAATCAATACTTTCACTTTCCATGGAAATTTTAAATTTCTTGTGTTGCTGACAACTTCTTCTGGTCATGCTTTTACCAAGGAGAATGTTTGATTTGTTATGAGCAGGGGGTTTTATCATTTTCCATTCATCATTGCTCTAAGATGTCACCCATTTCTTAGGTGGGAGAAAATACTCCATGCTAAAGAAGGCAAGAGTTTGTGGAGGATGTAGTGGATGCCAAAGGGAGTTGCTCCAGATGGCCCTCTTGAGTGACTGAAAGATAGGGCAAAAAGCTGCAGAAATATATTATTTTGATATCACTGTCTATGTAGTAATTGGGCTGTGCAAAGCTTCACATCAGTGCTTTGCATCATCATGCTACACCCAAGGCACTCCTTAGATGCTGTTCTACAAAGGAACAACCCTCACCACTTGTGTCCTCCTGGCAACTACCCAATAAAGGCTTTGAAGCATCCTGATAAGGTGAATTGCATCATCATTGCAATTGAGATAAGCAAACTATGTTGCCTCCTTGATGTAAAGCATCTCAAAAGAAGGAGGAGCAAATGTGTCACACAGGCCTAGTTACTAATAGGTTATCCTTGCATTTGAAATTAGGTTATCCTAATTAGGTTATCCTTGCATTTGAAATCCTTTTTGCAGCCACCTAGGATGAAGGAGGCCTTTGACAGTTGGTTCCTATATATCATTCTTCTATTTCTTCTCCTATATTTGAGAATGCAACTCTTCCCTCATCCATCATTCATCCTAGACAAATGGAACCAGGTGAAGAGTTCCAAACTGGTCAAGGTTACATTGATATAACTGGTAATGTGATCTATTAATAATGGTGTTGGATCAGGAGTGGGGAGACCATATTCTAGCCCTCCTATCACATTGATAAGTGATTTTAGACCAGACATTCTCTCCTCTAAAAAAAATCACTAGATAGTTGATTGGGGGAAGAGAATAGGAAAAGATAGTATTAGAACATAGATTATAGGCAGGGGTGTGAGGATTCTACCGGTTCTCACCTATTCGCTAGAACCTGTTGTTAACTTTCTAAGCAGTTCGGAGAACCGTTGTTGGAACAAATCTCCTTTTGTTTTTTTCCATTTTACAGGGCTAATCCTGTAAGGAAGGTAGGAAGGAAACATTCTGGTATTGTTTCTAGTGTAAACTTTATTGATCTCCTTACAGAAACTGCCTTTCCTTAACCCTTATTACATTCTTGAGATTATGCCTAGACTTTCTGTCTCCAGAGTTTTTTTTTCTTTTGCTGGTGATTTCTTAAAGGGGAAGAGTTGTTTTAAGCTTTTTACACTGCTGTTGGGAGGAAATACTCCTCTGTTAGAGTTCTTCCAGCCAGGACCAGCAGTTTGAAGAAATAATTGAAGAATAAAACAGAGCTGCCAGACACTTTTAGTGACAAGGAACCAAGATGAGTGACATTCAACAAGGCTACTTGGCTAGCTAGAAAGTTTCACATTCAAACATGAGTTTACATACCCTTTCTGAATTTTGGTCTAAAACTGATTTTTGGTGAAGTTTAATTTTGTGTTTATTGATGGGATAAAGTTCCCTATTCAGCTTTGTTTGGAAGGAAAAAGGTTAATCTCTGTTCCTAAAAGAAACTGGATTGAGAAATCTGGCTAGTTCCTTTGACCATTTGTTCTGGTAATTGGTTTAACAAGTAACAGCTACTGTTGTGATTTAATTATTTGTATTGTGTTTGAATTTTTTCCTGCCTTATGGTTTCTTTTTCTATCTGGGGAATGAATCTCCCTTCATTGCTTTAGTGGTTCCTGGCACTGTCCTTTTGGGATACTTCCAAGAGGCAGGATGCAAGCTTGGCACTGATTTTTTTTACTGCCTTTCTGGGGGATATGTGACCTTTCCTTAAATCTGGATGATTTCCTTAGGATATCTTGTGAGATGAGTGAGACCAGCTGGTATCTTTAAGTGGTGCACATGGATCTAAGGATTGCTTCTCCTGGGTGTGCTCTGTCTGGAGAGCTTAAATGACCTCTTTGCCAAATATTTTCACTTTATGAGCAAGAGTTGGCTGCTAATAGTTATCATTGCATTTTAAATATTTTCATTCCTCAAGTTGCTCTGGCACTCTGCCTAATTTGTAACTCTGGCTTGCAGGTATTTTTAATCTAATGATTGGTATTTAGGGCAGCTTTTTGCAAGCAAATAAGTTTTTTGTATTTTTGTACAGGTAATCCTTGACTTACAGCAGTTCATTTAGTGACTATTCAAAGTTACAATGGCACTGAAAAAAGTGACTTATGATGGTTTTTCATACTTATGATCATTGCAGCATTCCCATGATCATGAGAGGCCAGGCGAGGAGAAGCACCCCTAGACATGAGTGATGTAGAGTTGCCCACGCCCACCCAGTCACATGACCACTAACCCACACTCACCAAGCCTGAACTGGTTGTTAAATTTTTTGAATCCCACCCCTGAATATAGGGCTGATGGAACCTCAGAGGTCTTCTAGTCCAACCCCCTGCTCAAGGCAGGGGACCTTATGCCATCCCAGTCAAATGGCTGTCCAGTCAATTTTTTAAAACTTCCAGGAACTCACAAGCACTAGGAGGCAATCTATTTCATTGATTAATTGTTCTCACTGACAGAAAATTTCTCCTTACTTCTAGGTTGGATTTCGATGTCCATTGCCTTAGTCTTCTAAATTTTTTCCCCATATTTTATTTTATTTATTTTTATTTATTTATTTTTGTCAATTGCTTACAAGATAATAGGTATAAGTAAAAACATAGTTATGAATACATGGATACATATAAGAAAAATAAAAAAAATAAAAGAAACAATAGGACAGGGACGGTAGGCACGATTGGTACTTGTGCACGCCCCCTACAAGCCTCTTAGGAAAGGGGTGAGGTCAATAGTAGAGAGTCTTAGGTTAAAGTTCTTGGGGTATAATACATCTATTTGCATTTTAAAAAATCATACAGCGGTATCTCGGGTTGTGAAAACTTCTGTGACCAAATTGAGTTTTGACCCAAAAAAACCACATTTTTAAATTGAATCACAATTTAAAAATTGGGTGGAAAACAAAGACAGCAGATTTCCTTTCCATGCTGATTTCCCCTTCCACACCATTTTTTTGGTAGGCGCGCATGCAGACAGTCTTGCCTCTGGTCACGACCAAATTGGGTTATGACTGAAGTTACGGAATGAATTATGGTTGTGACCAGAGGTTCCACTGTCTGTGAATAGGTGGTTGTATTTGGGGTTCCAACTAGCTCCTTCCCATCTTTTCCTATGTGATCTGCTATGAAGTGTCTTCCTAGGTATGGAAGCTCTAGTTCCAAGGGCACATCTGAATTTTGAAAGCATGACAAAAAATGGCTGTCACTGTGGAGGGTTCTGCTCATCATATCTGAAGATGGGAGGGGGAGAGATGACATGTTTACATCATCATCATCATCATCATCATCATCATCATCATCATCACACAGTGCTATGACTTAGCTATGTCTTTCAGATGTTGTTTGTCAGTATAGCAATTTCATTGCTCTCAAATCATAATTTTGGCATATTATGGTTTGTCAACAGCTTTGCTCATTCTCACTGCCATGACTAATCACAAAATAATCCTTTACTGAAGAAAAACTGGTCACTTAGCCCCCTGCCATTTTTTATCCATACCTCATCCCAACTCTGTGTCATCTTAACTTTTCTTTGTCTATTTTATAGGCAGATTTTGAAATCAATCACTTAAACCTAGCCATCTGCCACCTTTATATTTTAAAAAAATATTCTTGGATAAGGTTTTGCAATCTGCCAGCTTCTTATTTAATATATTTTTAAAAACTAAAAAAAAACACTGTTTAAATAATATTTTACAGAAAAGTAAAAACTAATGCAAACTAATTATAAATAAGAGTCCCCCTGTATGAGAGAAGGGTAGTTAAAAAAAATTGATAAAAAAATAAATAAGAAAAAGAAAGAAATTAAAGAGAAAGCTAAAAGTTCAAGAAAGGGGAAGGAAAGTTAAAGAAAAATAGAAAAGAATGAACATACAAACAAGTCGCTTCCAATCTCCTTTATAGCAGTTTTAGCTATAGTGATAAATTTAAAAGAAAATAAAATTTAAATAATCTGATTAAAAAAATAGATGGGGCAAGAAGCTTGGTGGGTACCAAGAAAGAGATCTTTGAGCAAATTTCTACCAATATTCAAACTATTAGTTGAGTGGCGTGGTGGCCTTGTGGAAAAGACACTTGCCTCCCACTTGGAAAGTTGAGAGTTCAATCCTAAGTAGCAGCAGATGTTTCTCTCCTAGGGCTCAGAGAAAAAAAAAATCTACTGTGAACTCCATGTGGCATCAGGAAGGGCACCCAGCCAGTAAATGCTCAGAACCATCCAGTTGCCCTGCTGGTACCCCAAGTTAAGAGATTATAAGGTCTTAAAAAGGGAATTCAAACTATTAGCAATTGCAAAGCTTGGCCTTATATTATGGATCAGTTGGCATAATTATTGGTCAAGGAACCATATATTAAGGTTGCCATGTTACACAACAAGAAGAAAACAGGACAAGAATTCTACATGAAAATGGAAAACAGGACAAGAATTCTACATGGAGCTCAGATGCCACCTGGTAGGGACAGAACCCACTGAGAGCTTCTCTGTTTAAGCCCCTGTCACACTGCACCAACGGATTCAAAGAGGATGTAAAACGGACAAAAAAGCTTGCCATCCGTTGGTTAACGCGATGTACTCACTGCCTCCGTTTTGCATCCTCTCTATCCGTCCAGCATCGGTTTATTGACGTTTCATCCGCTCAGAAAGTTTTGAGCTGCTCAAAACTTTTGCGCGGAAAATGTATCCAATTTGTCCATTCTGCATCCGCTATGCATCTGCTATGCATCCGCTTCGCATCCGCTTCGAATCCGTTCTGCATCCGTGACACATCCGCTATATCTGCTAGGCATCTGTTCCGCATCTGCGCAACTCGTATCCGCTTGGACGCAGGGAGGAATCGGAACAGATGCAGAATGGATGCAGAATGGATGCAGAATGGATGCAGCACGGAAACAAAGCATTTAAAATGGAAAAAACGTTCGTAGAGGGGACCTATCTCAGATATTAAGGATGTCTCGAGGATGCCTAGAGGATGCCTTGAGGATGCCTAGAGGATGCCTAGAGGATGCCTAGAGGATGCAAAGGGACACCTATACTGCCTATAAAAAGGGGGAGCAACACATCTGGATCTCACTTTCAGACCAGCAGCCCAGCTGTGCAGACCTCTGCAGCCTTCATCTGACTCTTGCTCTTCCACAGCATCCAGTCATGTCAACCGTGGATCGTAACACAGTCCTTTTGGCAGCCACCATCATTCTGCAACAGTGCAAAGCCATCTACAGGCTCTGTGAACTCTACTACAGGAGGAAAAGGAGGCGGCCAAGAAGCGTGTGGGTCCGAAGATGGATAGGGAGAAGAGCAGAGTACAGACTGTACAACAAGCTGATGGTGGATCTCAGGAACGAAGACACTTGGGCATTCCAGAACTTCATGAGGATGCCTCCAGCCATGTTTGACGAAGTTGTGCAGTGGCTGACACCCAGGTTGACCAAGGCAAACACCAACTTCCGGCCCAGCCTGGAACCTGGGCTCAAGGTGGCACTCACTCTGCACCACCTGGCCTCAGGGACCACCTACAGGAGCATGCAGTATGGCTGGAGGGTGCCACACAACACCATCAGCATTGTGGTCAGAGAAGTGGTGCAGGCCATCATCGAAGAATACCTGCAGGAGCTCCTCCAGTGCCCCTCCACTGATGAAGGATGGAAGAAAGTTGCAGAGCAGTGGTATCAGAGGTGGAACTTCCCCCACACTGTTGGAGCCATCGATGGCAAGCACGTGGCCTGCAAAGCACCACCCAAGTCGGGCTCCACTTATTTCAACTACAAGGGCTTCTTCAGCATCGTCCTCTTTGCCATGGTCGATGCTGACTACAAGTTCATGGACATCGATGCTTCAGGCAGCAGCTCATGTTCAGATGGCCAGGTATACAACGCCAGTGACCTCAGGGAGGGGCTGGAAGGCAACCTCATCATGGGCTTTCCAGATCTAGACCCCCTGACCAACAACATGCAAGATGTGCCCTACTTCATCGTGGGGGATGACGCCTTCTCCCTCACAACCTACCTCATGAAGCCCTATACTTCCAGATGCCTCACCCGTGAAGAGAGGATCTTCAACTACAGGCTGTCCAGGGCAAGGTGGGTGGTGGAGAATGCACAATCTCATGCGCACCCGCTACCCAGTCTTGCAGAACAGGCTCGTGGACCTCCAGCAAGGCAATGGGGACATGGAGCCTGGGGAATGGAGGCAAGGGCAAAACCTGATAGACACTGAGGATGTGCAAGGTCCCAACAGAGCCTCACGTGAAGGGAAGAAGCAGCGCAACCTCCTGAGACACTGGTGCAACTCCCCAGCTGGAGCAGTGGAGTGGCAAGACAGGATGATAGATGATTAATGGGTGCTTCCTTCAGCCTGTCTCATCACACGGATGAGATTGGGCAATGTATGTTGGGTGGGCCTACAATGAACAGGGTGTTTAATAAAGAGTTGTGTTTGTGTTGACATGTGTGGATGATTATTACATTATTATTGATAATAAAGGGCCATAGGTGTGGCACCAGGGAGGGTGGACCATACAGTCCCACTCTGCTTGCACTGGAAGCTTATCTATCCCACTTATCCTTACCTATCCCACAGCTATTTCCCATCCCACAGGTATCCCTGCCCATCCCACTGCTATCTTAACCCATCCCACAAGCATGCAAAGGCTTAAACCAATTCTAAAAGTTTCCACCAAGACTTTATTAAAAAAAAGAAATGAAGCAAGTGTGTGAATCAAAGATAAACTTTATTGAACAACAAGCTGTAAAAGAAAAATGACCCAAGTCAAGTGTCCAAATAAAGTCCACAGGTAGCCAGCTACCCAGTCTCTGGCATTCTTATTGGTCACTCGGAGGTGTGCCCAGTCTCAGGGGTGAAGGGTCCAGGTGCTGTGGAGGTGGGTGGTGCTGGAGTACTGGTCTGTATCATCATTGGGGTGCCTGGCCCTGAGAGGACAACAGGGGACAGTGTATTGAGGAAGCTCTCAGACAACTGGCTCAGACCCGTGATGCTGAGAGGTCCTTCCTCCATGCCATGGGGTGTCAGCCCCAGTACTGATGAGAGATGTACTGAGGCCGGGCTTGGCTGTGGGGTGGAGGAAGGAGTAGTGTAGTGGGGCTGTCTGGTCTGCAGCTGGGTGAGGACTGGCGTGGGTGGCATCGCTGTCGTCGGTGGCATCATTGTCGTGGGTGGAATCAGTGGCATCAGTGGAACCGGTGGCAACGGTGTCGTCCGATGACTCTGTGCCTGGACTGGGAAGGGCTGCTGCCTATGCTGCTGGACCTCCTGGTAGCCGTAACCCTGGTATGTGAGAGGCTGTGGGAAGCCTTGGAATGGGAGGGACATCACCTGGGGTGGAGGTGGAGGAGCAGACCTGGACTGGGTGGGAACAGGTTCCTCTGGATCTGGAGGGTTATGAAGTAGCTCGGTGATCCGGTCCTTCACCACCTAGTACTGGGGTTCCTCCATGTTCCTGAGGGTCTGGTTGACATAGGTGAGGAAGGGCTTGCGGTTGGAGGATGAGGAGTCGGTGTGGACCAGCTGAGAGAGGAGAGCTATGCTGGTGCGGATGGTGTCCCTGATCTTCAGCAGGACAGTGTGTCTCTGCCCCTCCTGCTGTCTGGCTCTCTGCCTTTCTGTGGAGGTGCAGCTGTGGGGGGGCAGATGCAGCTACGACTGTGGTGGACTCGATGTCTCTTTTCTCCCACTGCACCAGGGAGTCCTCTACGCGCTCCACCACGGTTACAACAGCTGTCCGCGGGTTCTCCGCCGTGGCACGCTCCATAGATACCTGCCTGGAGAAAGGGACTGACTCTCGGCCGGAAGAGGACTGGGTCTCAGCAGGCTGCTGGAGAGAGAGGGTTGTGAGAGGGGCTCCTGGTGCTCCTCGGTGGCGGATCTCACCCTCCAGGAAGCTGCACCTGGCCATGACGTAGGTCTCTCTGTCCATCAGCTTAACCGTGGCCTGGCCAGATTTCTTCAGGTGCAGCTTCCCATACCAGGTGTGCATGTGCTTCCACCAGCCGAGGAGCACCTCCGAAGTGTAACCCATATTCTCCGCCCTCTCTCTCCAAGCAGCCTGCTTCCTTTTGGTGTCCCTGTACAGCCAGTGTCCCTTCCGCCACAGATAGTCATTCTCTCTCAGCCACTCCAGCACCTCATCCTCATGTTCCTCCTCAATGAAGTATTGCCTCCTCTCCCATCTCCGCATACTCCTCTTCCTCCCTTTGGCAGGACCAGATGAGCCCTAATCAGAGGGGCTCCCAAGTGGTAGGGGCTGCTCCTCCACACCACCAGCAGCAGCAGCACCAGCAGGATCATCATCATCATCATCATCATCATCATCATCATCATCTTGATCATCATCATCACCAGCAGGATCATAATCATCATCATCATCATCATCATCATCATCATCATCATCATCAGCAGGATCATCATCATCATCATCATCAGCAGCAGCAGCAGAATCAGCAGGACCAGGATCAGCAGCAGCAGAGTAAGCACCAGTAGCCCCAGCAGCAGCAGCAGCAGAATCAGCAGGACCAGGATCAGCAGCAGCAGAGTAAGCACCAGTAGCCCCAGCAGCAGCAGCACCAGTAGCACGAGCAGGACCAGGAGCACGATCAGGACGATCAGGATGAGCAAGACCAGGAGCACAAGCAGTACGAACAAGTCCAGGAGCACGAGCAGGACGAGCAGGACAAGCAGGACCAGCAGGACCAGGAGCAGCAGTAGCAGAGTACACAGCAGCAGAAGCACCACCGCCAGGAGCAGCTTCAGCAGAACCTCCAGCACCAGAAGAGCGAGCCCGAGCAGCAGAAGCCCCAGCAGAAGCAAAGTCAGGGACAGGGGGCGGGAGGGTGGCCC
Source organism: Laticauda colubrina (assembly GCA_015471245.1). Lineage (NCBI taxonomy): Eukaryota > Metazoa > Chordata > Lepidosauria > Squamata > Elapidae > Laticauda > Laticauda colubrina. The sequence goes on along the minus strand of BLBF01000065.1, from coordinate 12,067,834 downwards.
TGTCCCTCTTGCCAGGGATGGCGGCAGGTTGCTGAGACTTTCGCTTCTTCCCCATGGTTGTGGGGTTGCTGGCTGGCAGGAAGGCTGGCAGGAAGGGTGGCAGGAAGGCTTGCAGGAAGGCTGGCAGGAAGCCTGGCAGGAAGGCATGCAGGCAGGCAGGCACCAAGGCTGGCAGGCAGGCAGGCACCAAGGCTGGCAGGCAGACTGGCTGGCAGGGAGGCTGGAAGGCAGGCTGGCAGCAAGGCTGGCAGGCAGGCAGAGAGCAAGGCTGGCAGGGAGGCTGGCTAGGAGGCTTGGAGGCAGGCTGGCAGGAAGGCTGGCAGCAAGGCTGGCAGGAAGGCTGGCAGCTGGGCTTGCAGGCAGGCATACAGGTAGGGCAGGCAAGGACTCGATGTATCCGGCAGCAGGTCTTTCCTCCGAATGCTGGCCACGTGCGAGCTTCTTCCCTTTATATCCGCGTGGCTTACACAATGCATCCCCCCCGCATGCACAATTAATGCTAGGCATCCGTTAGGCTTCTGCTACGCATCCGCTAGGCTTCCGCTCTGTATCCGCTTCATCCGCTGTGCATCCGTAGTGCATCCACTTCATCCGCTCGGCGTCTGCTCTGCATCCGCTGTATCCGTTCCGCGTCTGCTTTGCTGAGGTCCCCCGGAAGCCCAGTGGATGTGCCATCCATTCCCATCCGCTTCCATCCGTTGGGCTTCCATTCCGCATCCGCTTTCCATCCGCCCTGCGTCCTCCCCCCGTCCGTGTTATCCACTCCAGTTATGCAAATTTTTGCCCCTTTTGAGAGTGGATAACAACGGATGGAACATTTTGCTCGTCCGTTGTGTCCGTTTTGCATCCGTTGGGCAGTGTGACAGGGCCTTTACATATGAACATTGCCCATTGACAAAACTGTCAATATATTAAATTATTTGTTCAAAAAGAGTTACCTTCCAGGAATTGAATTTAACTAATATGAAACTAGACAGGAAGGGGAATTAACCCACTTCCAGCTAATTGATTTCCTATTAACCTGCCACAGGTGCCTTTGTGTTTGCTTTAATGCCTAAATATAAAGTTGGCGTGTTAATCGATGGTGAGAAGTGTAATTACATTTTTATTGCACCTTTAATTTTGACTTAATTATAATCTCACTTGACTAGTGTCTCATAAATATTAACACTCAAAATGTGGCCTTTTAATCATTTGAACATTTGGTTTGATAACCTTAATAAACCCACTTTGAATGTTTAGCTGAACTTGCAAAGAAATCTGTGAAAGGGTCTAACAGTCAAGTAAATTGTATTTTGACATTAGTTTTTTTCTACTTTATTGTGCACGATCTAGTGGTTAAATTGAGGGCTATTCAGGTTAATGAAATAGAATTAATAGAAAAAAATGAGAGAGAACAAGAGGAATTCTTCAAAATTCCCTTTGTTCAGTTATATACATAGTATGATAAAACCCAGATATGAGAAATTTAGACTCAAATTACTGTTTTGTTGGATGGCTTTCAGAAACTATTCATCTTTGCAAAGTCTATCTTGTCAGGGTACAGTAAGTTAATTGCACAGAAAACAGAATAAAGGCACAAAGAACTGGTCTAAAACTAAGATGAACTTGTGGGATCTTGGATGCTTTCTAAGCTTGGTTATTTTCTTGCAGATGTTTCATTACTCAACTAGGTAACATCATCAGTGCACTAGATGTAACCTAGTCAGATAATAAAACATCTGCAAGAAAACAATCATACTCAGAAAGCATCTAATACCCCACAATTCAATCCAAATGTTTTCTTCTACTAGCAAGATGAACTTCAACAAAATTAACATAGAAACTTACCTCTGTTGCAAGGTACAAAAAGTAACATACTGGTGTAAGATCTAGGAATTTTGACCTGCAAACAAATACAATAAATATAACAACAACCCCCCCAAAAAGGTAGAATCGAATGGATCAACAAACTGAACGTGAATCAATATGACACAGCTGTTCAAACCTTATATATTATCCCTTTTTGTCCAGTTCTTGGTACCAGGTTTCAAAAAAGAGATTGAGATACTGGAGAGCATCCAGAAAAGAATGATCAGGATCAGACATGGTATGCAGCCAGTTCTGACAGGTTCTGGATAATCGGTAGTGGAAATTTTGAGTAGTTCAGAGAACTGGCAAATACCACCTCTGACTGGCTCTGCAACCATCTATTATCTGCCTCCCGAGTCTCAGCTGATCAGCTGGGTCTTCTTTGATTTCCCTGCATAGGAGAATGGAGCTGGAAACAGGTTAGTGGGGTGGGGAGGGAATGTGGATTTTGCAGTAACCTTCTCCTGTAAAAAAGTTTGAATCCTACCACTGATCAGGATGGTGAAGAATCTCAAAATACATATGAGAAATAAAGTTGAAATTACTTGGGGGGGGGCAGAGAAGTTTCCATCTTGTCTATTATTTCAATCAAGCTCAAAAGAGTGACCCTTTTTGGTGACCAATTAATTGGTCCATAAGGCATCACCCAGAGCAGAAAGCAATGATAATGGCAGTGTTGTCTTGGAGGGACTAAAATGGCACAATCAATATGTGATTACACACATGTGCGTGCTTTAAAAATGATAAATCAGCAATTTTGTCCATGATCCCAATTGTGCTGCTGTTTTGAAAGGCCTTGTGTGTTCAAAATTCCTTGTAGATCTTCTTGCTGAATTCATGGGGATCCTTCCAAGCAACTAGAAGCAAAAGGACAAAGAAAATAATTTTCATTCAGAGCCACACTTGAGAAGATCTAAGACTTATCTCTCCCACATTTCCCTGCTCCTAACTTTGAAAGCTGTTTCCAAACTTGTTCCTCCCATTATCTCTTTGTTAGCAACTGGAAAATCTTGAAGCAACAGAAAAACTAATTTCAAAAAATATGCCAGCTGTTACTGTGTTTTAATAGCTGAGAGACATTTTTAAAAGCCTTTTATGGTTATTTGAACAATGAATTAATTTTTAATTAGACTTCTTGATCTAATTGCCAAGAAAAGATACCTCTGAGTCACAAAAAATGTTGCTGGTGTTGTTGCAGTTTGATAAAACTTATAATGAATTTATCAACATGGTAATATGTTAGATTGTATAAATGCCTCTGTTCTGTCTCATTAGGTTTAAAACAATATATTTTTTCAATTAGGGCTGAACAAAGGATAACACTTATTTTAGGAAGCAAGACTGAACCTGAAAACTGTAATTTGTTATTATTTTAGCTCTGACAGATTCAGTGTTAATTTGATGTTTATTCAACTACTATTGTGTATATACAGTATTAAATATTTGTCCTACCAACAAATTAATTCAGAGGATTTTTTTTTCAATAGATGTACTGAATTTTTTTCTATGGATAATTCCCATGACTGTCCCCACATTTTTCCTATTTATGTATATCTGATTTCACATGACCAGACAACTTAACTGTTACTTCCAGTTGAACAGTCATAGTTAGTTTGATTCCCATAGCTAAATAAACCAACGGTATTGTGGCTTATTTAATACAATATGTGAATGGTAAGTAATAATTTAAGTTTCTTAAGAAACACCCCAAGATCCACTCTTTTAGCCTGAAGAGGTGTGCCTGTCTAATAGAGAAGCAACAGATGGATCAGCACAAAATTCTCCAGTCAAAGCAGAGAGAGCAAACCCAAGCAAATTGGTGAAGAAGTTGGCACATGACATATGGCAGAAATTAAGAAATGTCCTGTTTATGAGTAAGATTCTTTTCAAATGTAAAACATTTCAGAAGGCTATCAGTTGGGAAGGAACTCAAGTTTCAAAGATTTCACTTCCAAATACATTCTCTGTTAATCTTGAAATAGGAAGTAGAACATAAAGCTGGTTCACACTGAAAATAGACCTTTAGAAATATTAACAGAATAATAATGAGAACAATTGAAGCAGGTATGGGATTTATTGCTTTCCAAGTTTCCTTATTTTCACTTTTTGTTGTAATTCTGAAACTATTTTGCAGAAATTGGATACATTTACTTTAATACAAAAAGGACTAGGGGGTGACATGATAGCACTGTTCCAAAATTTCGAGGGCTGCTACAAAAAATAAGGGGTCAACCTATTCTCCAAAGCACCTGAAGGCAGAACAAGAAGCAATGGATAAAAATTGATCAAGGAGAAAAACAACCTAGGACTAAGGAGAAATTTCCTGATAGAACAATTAATCACTGGAACAATTTGCCTCCAGAAGTTGAAGGTGCTCCATTATTGGAGGCTTTTAAGAAGAGATTGACAACAATTTGTTTAAAATGGTATAGGATTTATAGCACTAAAAGCAGGGGTTGGACTAGAAGACCTCCAAGGTCCCTTCCAACTCTGTTATTGTCTTGTGTAAGGCTGTAGATTTCCTGTTACTAATTTAAAAGAAGAAAGATATATTCCTTGAATTGCACCTGAAAAGATTCTACCACTGATTAAGAGTCTCTATTATGTATGTAGACAAGCAATACTTATAAGTTAAATATTCTTAAAATGCATTTCTGAGTCCAAAGTTCACAAATCTCCATAAAACACTTGCAAAAGCATATCAAACCTGGGGATTCTTCTTTAATTATAACTTTAGTTTTTTCTGGTTCCCTCTAGTGACCAACATTCAAGGTCACATCTTATCACGTTTGGTTTCTCCCAAAATCAAAACAACCTGTTTCCCAAGGGAAGAATCATGATGCCTTCCTTGATACACACTGATGTGTCTATAATCACCTTCCTTCCCTGAAAAAATACAACAGTTCATACAAAAGAGGGAGACTGCAGATCCATTTAATTCTACCTTGTATAGCAACAGATGGACTCTTTCTGTTCCTCCACTCTGCATTACATGTAGTTTGATTTAAAATGTCCTGATTCAACCTGAGTTCTTCACTTTTGCCATTCCTATGTTGTTTTCAATCCTAAAAAGATCAATAACCCATTAGCCACATTACAAAAGGCTCCAGAACTTATAAAAAGTGATTACTATGTTCCTTGCCATTTCCATTTGGAGAAACGTCAGTTAATAAGATACCCCAAGTTTATCTGTGAATACAACAAAATGGAACTAGTAGTTATTTTTACTTTTTTTTTTCAATGGATCATGATGGGCTGTCCATCACCAACTCATTTTAAAATGACAAGGTTATAGAAAGGGTGGGTAAGTATTATAGAGAGAGACAGAGAAATGTTGCCTCTGGAAATAGTGCTGGTTCTCTGTGGCGTTTGATTATGGGCTTCCTTCTGAATGAGACTGGCTTTTTCATGTTGCTTTTATTTCCTAACTGATGTCTTTGCCTGGGTTTGTTCTGCAAACAGTTGCCAGAGTTTGGTTACCAGCAATATATGAAGCATATTTTCCTTTGGGGAGAGGGTGGGGTGGGAGAAAAATCAAAGAATGCATTAAAAGATGACATTTCTGTTAACATCTGCAATAGCTCATGTTTAATTATTGGGAACACAGTGCTGCAGCCCTAAATAACAACAAACCAGAGTTTGTGACAGGCCTGTCCCAGCTTGGGCATTAGGGAAAGAAAGACTCACAACTCCATATATAGCAAAAGGTATACTTTAACTAAAGCCAAGTGGTTACAAAGTAAGCAAAGCCAGATCTGAATATCCCTGTGTAAAACCAGTTATTTTCCTTTCTTTTGGGCCGTCTCCCCTTGGTCATTCCATTAATGTTCAATACTGTTCAAACTTTTAGATGTTTTGGTAACAATTCTAAAATTTGACGCCTCTTTAGTGGCTGTTTGCAATCCATTCTCATGCCTGTATTCTTGGATATTTCAACTCTTGCCTCTTATCTCAGGTTGGCACCTCTGGTTCCTATTATTCCCCCTCCCTACATTCCCCTACTTTCCCCTACCCCATGGCAGGATGCCATCATAGTGAAGCAGGGCTGAAGCAGTGTGATGGCAGATCTGACAGTTCTGCCATTAAAGAAGCAAAGCATTAGTTGTTATGGAACAACTTTTAGGGACTAGGCGAAGGGGCTTGTGTGGGTAAATAAAATAGTGGGCTAAGTCGTTGGACATGTATATGTCCAGAAGGGCCTCCCAGGGTAGGCAGGTCATAATGGATACCCCAGACTAACACCGATGATATCTGCCAATACGCATTGGATCAGTGTGGCAGATTATCATCTATTCCTTTCATATGCTAATATCACCTCAAAAAAGCCTCTCATTCCCCAGACGCCCTAACTCATGGCAATGAGAAGACCTGCCCAAAGACAGAGGGTGCTAAGAGCCATGAGGTTAGATTAGGCTGCCTTAGGACTTTGGAAGACATAAGCAAATATTGCGGGCCCAATTGGCAAAAGAAAGTTTTGGACCATATAGATTAGAAACATGTGGAAGATGCCTTCATCCGGCAGTGGAAAGACAATGGTTGAAATGATGATGATGATGATGATGATGATGATGATGATGACATAGAATTAAACAATTGTAATGCTTTTACATTGATACAGTATGAGTTAGGTTCAGGTTTTTTTTTGCTACAAATGGATAGATCTCAAGACATCTAGAACAGGGTGCCTATCTTTTCTCAGTCTAAAACTAAACTAGTGAACTTGATTACTACTAGCACCACCAACACACTCACACACACACCGACGCACAAAAGCTAAGTAGGGCTGGTCTGACAGGATTCCATTAGTGGCAAGAGATTCCCAGGAAAGTAATGTTGAAAATGTAAGTCGGAAGCTCTAACTTAATGACCATGTGGGAAATGTGGAAGACAGCAAATCCATTATAGAGGGAAGATTAGAGAAAAGAGGATCCTGTCTTTTAATTAAGAGACAATAGAAGCTTATAATTAGGCTTGCTCTGCTCAATGACTATCAAATGATTGCAATGGCGACTACTTCTGAGTTACAATCAAGATTTAGTTCCTAGCTGGAGAAATATTTAGGAAGTTTCAGCCTGGTCTGGAGAACCTGAGCTACATTTTTTTAGTGCTTGAAAGGGAAACTATCAGGAAATTACAGAGCTACAAGCTACACTATAAATCTTAAAATAAGAATTTCAAAAAGAATCAGATACGATTGTATTCTCTATTTTCAGGGAGAACAAGGGAAGTAGCAGCAGCAGCACTCTTTAGCTCTACCTCTTCTGAAAAAGTCAGCTGAACTTCCCTGTTCCTGGGGGAATTTTCTTAAAAGAATTTCAAACCATCAGAAAATGGTAAGAAAAAAAAACATAAGCATTTTTTTGGAAAAGGAAACTATTGAGAAACTTTACACTATACCTAGGTATGGTGTCCTTTCATGGAGAAAAGAGCAGAAAACATAATTCTGAAAGAATGGAATAGTTTGAATTAATTATACCATTTGTGCATTTATCTTGCTCCAAGAAGCTCAGAGTCCCCTTGAGATGAGTGGCAAATAAATTTGATAATAATACTAATAATAATAATGACAGATGATGGATGACAGATTAAATGGATGGAAAACCAAAGCTTTGCATGGACAGCACTTGAAAAACATTGAAGGAAAATGTGATAACAAGTTGACATGGACTTGGTTTAAAATGGGAACCATCAAGAAAGAAACGGAAGGTTTCTTTCCACTGACAATCCAAACCACTAACTTTGCAATGACAAAGTTGAAACTGTTTCACACTTAATATGTGAGTGCAGCAAAATCCCGCAGACTACCAAGCTAGACATGATCAAGTTGCTAAATGAATCCACTGGTCATTATGTAAAAAATATGCCCTACCTGTATCCGAAAGGTCATGGGAACATAAAGTCGAAAAGGTTGTCGAGAATGAGACAGTGAAAATCATGTGGGACTTCCGAATACAGACGGATCGCCATTTGGAACACAACACGCCAGATATTATATTTGTTGAGGGCTGAATTGTGCAATTTATTGATATTTCTGTACCAGGAAATGCCAGAGTTGAAGAAAAAGAAGTGGAAATAAATCACAAAATATCACAACCTGGCCATTGAAACTATGCGATTTTGGATGAAACATGTAACATTGATGCCCATTGTAATTCGGGAACTTGGTACCATGTCCAAGCATTTTGTAAAATACATCAAGAAATTGCAGCTTCCTGAAACACCACCAGTGGAACTGCAAAAAACTGTTCGACTGGGAGAAGCATATATTTTAAGAAGATACTTGGTTGATACCGAGGACACAGACAGTAACCCGTCTCAACCATTAGTGCCAGTCAATGGTATTTGTGATGCATTTTTGAATGTTCAGCAGACTGAGTTTCATATTGAATGAATAAAGTATATAATAATAAAAATGCCAAATCCATTCTGAATATCTGGATGACTGTGCGATGAACCACAATTCCATTTTATAATAATTTCTTTATATACAGATATAGAACTGCATATGTTTTAATATCTCTGGTGGCTCTTTGATTTATGGAATTTTGGTTAGAATGCCAAATTCTTGCCTGTTGGAAAACATTGTCTACAGAATTTAAATCCTGAGAGAAGGCACTAGATTCAAGGGTGGATATTGCTATACCCTCCCCCTTCCTTCCTTCCTTCCTTCCTTCCTTCCTTCCTTCCTTCCTTCCTTAGTAAAGTGCAGACCCATCTTGCTAAAATAGTAGTCTGAGCCTTGATATAATTCTCCTGATATCATCCCTATATCAAATAGAATGGCCTTCCGCATTGCCCCTATAGCTCATAACAGAGGAAACTGGAAAGGTATTTTTCAGCACTAGATGGCACTAAGGGACCAGTTTACTCTCCCCCACACCTTCATTTGTTAAGGAAAAGTATAGTCTATAGGCAGTGGTAGAAAAACAATTTTTTTCTGGGAAGAAAATTTGGAGTGTCTTTAGTGTGGAAAGAATGGACTGAAACTCATCCAGTGAGATGCATATATATTTGTGGGAAATCTGAAAACAGAGAAGTAATTTTTTTTTTTCATGGAACTGGCAGTGTGTGGTTGAAGACATTCCTGAAAATAATCATGCTGAGATAAAAAGCAAACCAAATTCAATATAACACACACTGTGATTGCACGATTGTAGTTGGCAACTTGTTTTTTTTTCCCTCACACAACCATAAAACCAAACCTATACATTTTTGAAAGTGAAGAGTTAAGATGCCATATTGTAAGTTATCTCAAAAATCTAAACCCTCCAAAATCTCTCAAGAATGGTGGCAGACTCTGTCATGTGAGGCTCCATTCAAAATCCAAGAAAGAAAACCTTAGACTCCATTATTATAGAGAAAAGGGCTTTTACTGAAAATTGAAGTGGCAGCATCAGAAGAATACAAGATCTGAGGCATTAGGTGCAAAAATCACATATACTAAGTTATGGCAAAGTTCCCATCCACAAGAGTTCAAACTGGCCATCCAATCTGAAATGTGTATGATGTCATGTGGGGCATCTTCAGGTAATGTTTCAGACATGTGGCTGACCAGGGCAGTTGATCTTGACCTAGACAGATAAGAGGCGACATTTGCACAGTAAGCAAGTTTTAATTTCACCAACTTAAACCTCCAGCACTGTTCCCCCACCATGAAGCCCAATTATTCTTCCCTCCCCCCATTTCTATGGCAGATGGAAAGACAAGCAGGAGAAGGATTCTTGGAGGCTGCCATTCTGCATTTAACTTTGAGGAGCTAGCTTTCAAAGTTACTTAAAGTCACACACTTAGGAGGAATTGAGCCAAATGGCTCTTGTTTAGTCTTGTCCATCTTCTCTTCAGTCCTGCTCATGTGTTTCTCTTCCAGACTGTGAGCTTAACTTTGCCACCCAAGGAATCTTGCCTGACACAGGGCAATACTCTCTTGGCTTTCAAATAGTAGTAACAATAGTACTTGGATTTATATACCACCCCACAGTGCTTTGGCAATCTCTGGACAGTTTACAATGTCAGCATATTGTCCCGAACATGCTGGGTCCACATTTTAGTGATCTTGGAAGGATGGAAGTCTGAGTCAACCTTGAGCCCCATCAGAACTGAACTCTTGGCTTTGGACAGAGTTTGCCTCCTGACCACTGCATTCTAACCATTGTAGCACCAGGGCTCCTAATGATCCTACTTTGCTTTGTGGAGCTCCCTTCACTTATAGTTGGGGTGTTTGACTCTGAGATACAACCCAGTGCCTCTTGTAGAAAGCAGGAAAATGGACTTTTTTACCCAAGTTGACAGAAATATCTTCTTTTCTGTGTGCGTGTCCAGGAAAGGGCTGAACTGACACTGCACAGCAGCTCTGATGTTGTGCATTTGAGATGGTTCCTAAGAGAAGGTGTTTGTTTTTAGAAGCTAGATCAAAGGGGCTCTGGAGACCTCAGTACAACCGAGAAAGCTCTGTCCTCCCTTTGCATAACAATTCTCTTTAATTTCTTCAAAATTTTGGCTCAAGTATGACAAGCTGGCCACTTTTGAGGGGTCTTTTAGGAGGCCTGAGCAATGATCCCTGCTGATTTTAACATCTGGCTGTTCCTAATTGGTTCAACAAGTGTGAAACTCTTAGTGACTCAGATTTAGCATTCTTCATGGCATATCCAAATGATTACTCTCCTTGCTGTTTTGAAATGACTCTGTGACATAAATCTGAAAAATGCACACCCATTTCAGATGCTTAAGGTTCCAAGTCAGGGAAAACATTTTGTGCTCTTTCATTCCAAATCAGCAGACCTGATTCTTTGTTTACTTCCTGCTGCTATAAATGATTCTTACTCTGTCATAAAATATGCCTTCTCCGATGCCCTTGAGCAAAATTATGAACATTCCTTAATGAGCTGGCTGCACCCTGTGCAGAAATGATCTAGTGAATGACATGGCCTCTCTGGGTAGGTATTGGGGCAGGGTACAATTGGAGAAAACCTTAGCTTATTTTCCAAGAAGAACCAAATTGTAATTAATACTTACAGTTTAAACTAATGCTGTGCAGAAAAATCCTGCATTTCCCCCAGCATGTTTCATTTTGTTTAATAGAAAAGAAACTTGTACCGAAACCTACTTCACAGTTTCTACTATTATGACAGCTTGAAGATGTCTCTTCCTGCAATAACTGAACACCAGGATTTCGATAACTGCTAAAGCTAAGGCACTGTATATTAGCCAGCTAAAGGGCATAAATCTGTGACTTTGAGTCTCAGTAGAAGGTCTGATGCCCATTGAGTAACATCTGGCTTCCTATGTCTGGAAAATCCCATTAAAGGCTTAAACCAGTCATGTGTGGAGCCTGGTGGTGGTGAAAGACTAAGCAAAGGACTTCCATTTTGTTCCTCTGTCTTTCAACATTTCTTTTAAATAATCTTGGAGGAATTTGAAAACTTGTTTATTTAATGTGTGGAGGGTGCAAACAGTACAAAAATGTGCTTTTATGAAATGCAACTGGATTTTCTTGGGGTTTTTTTCTTTGAAAACATTTTGCTTCTCATCTAAGAAGCTTCTTCAGTTCTAACTGACTGTTGGGGAATGAAAGGAGAGCTAAAATCGACCCTCAGTGTGCTTATGATCAGATAACTACAAATATAATTCCTTCTATTCCCTGCAAATCAATCAATTTTTGGATGAGAAGCAAAATATTTTCAAAGGAAAAAACCAAGAAAGTCCAGTCACCTTTTGGAAAAGCACCTTTGGGACAACCATGATTTTTTTTAATTCTAGAAAAAACATTTATTTGACATAAATTTAAAACAGACAAATCAACAAATATATATGTCATCCCAAGAGAAAAATCTTCCAGATGCCCCAAACTATACGACCTCCCAAAAATAGACAAAGAAGGCATACCTCTCAGACCCATAGTCAGCTTGAAAGGAGCACCATTACAAAACCTAGCTAAACACTACATGTTTAGCAGCAGCTTCGCATGTACAAAACTCATATCACTTCTTGGAAATGATCAAAGATCTATACGTGGAACAAGAAGATCTGCTTGTAAGTTTTGACGTGGTTTCACTATTCACTCAAGTCCCGATAAAAGAAACTCTTGAAATCATCAAAAAAAATAAAAAATACCAACCAGCTAAACACCTCATGGAACTAGCAGAACACTGCTTAACCAACACATATTTCATATACAAAGGACAAAGATACAAGCAAATTGAAGGAGTCCCTATGGGATAACCACTGTCACCCGTCATTGCAAACCTGCTCATGGAAGAATTCGGATCCAGATCTGTGGCTAATGCCATCCACAAACCCAAACTATGGTTAAGACACATTGATGACACATTTGTGATTTGACCCCATGGAAAAGAAAACCTAAAGGCCCTGTCCCACTGCCCAACGGATGCAAAACATTAGTAAAAAGGACACAACGGACGAGAAAAATGTTCCATCCATTGTTATCCTCTCTCAGAAGGGGTGAAAATTTGCATTAGCGGAGCGGATAACACAGAAAGGAACGGACGCGGGGAGGACGCAGGGTGGATGGAAAGCGGATGCGGAATGGAAGCCCAGCGGATGGAAGTGGATGGGAGCAGATGGCTTCCGGGGGACCTCAGCAAAGCAGACGCAGAACGGATACAGCGGATGCACAGCGGACGCTGAGCGGATGAAGCGGATGCAGAGTGGAAGCCTAGCGGATGCACAGCAGAAGCCCAACGGATGCCTAGCGTTAATTGCGCATGCGGGGAGGATGCATTGCATAAGCCCCGTGGATATAAGGGAAGCAGCTCGGAAGCAGGTCACCATTCAGAGGAAAGACCTGCTGCTGGACGGATTGACAGCCTTGCCTGCCCTGCCTGCCAGCCTTGCTGCAAGCCTTGCTGCAAGCCTTGCTGCCAGCCTCCCTGCCAGCCTTGCTGGCTGCCTGCCTGCCAGCCTTGCTGCCAGCCAGTCTGCCTGCCAGCCTTGCTGCCTGCCTTCCTGCCAGCCTTGGTGCCTGCCTGTCTGCCAGCCTTCCTGCCAGTCTTCCTGCCAGCCTTGGTGCCAGCCTTGGTGCCTGCCTGCCTGCCAGCCTGCCTGCCAGGCTTTCTGCCAGCCTTGGTGCCTGCCTGCCAGCCTTGGTGCCTGCCTGCCTGCCAGCCTTCCTGCCAGCCTTGGTGCCTGCCTGCCTGCCAGCCTTCCTGCCAGCCTTGGTGCCTGCCTCCCTGCCAGCCTTCCTGCCAGCCTTGGTTCCTGCCAGCCTCCCTGCCAGCCAGCAACCCCACAACCATGCGGAAGCACAGCAAGCCTCAGCCATCTGCTGCCAGCCCTCGCAAGAGGGACAGGGCTACCATCCCGCCCCCTGGCCCTCACTCTGGTTCTGCTGGGGCTTCTGCAGCATGGGCTCGCTCTTCTGGGGCTGGGGCTTCAGCTGCTTCTGCTTCTGCTTCTGGAGGAGCTGATGACAAGCACTCCAGCACCAGCCACCTCCACAGCACCTGGACCCTTCACCCCTGAGACTGAGCGACCAAGAGGAGTGCCAGAGACTCATTTTTGTTTTATAGCTTGTTGTTAATAAAGTCTATTTTTGATTCACACACTTGCTTCATTTCTTTTTTTTAATAAAGTCTTGGTGGAAACATTTAGAAATGGTTTAAGCCTTTGCATGCTTGTGGGATGGGTTAAGATAGCAGTGGGATGGGTTGAGATAGCAGTGGGATGGGCAGGGATACCATTGGGATGGGTAATAGCTGTGGGATAGATAAACCTCCAGTGCAAGCATAGTGGGACTGGATGGTCCACCCTCCCAGGTTCCACACCTATGGCCCTTTATTATCAGTAACAATGTAATCAATCATCCACACATGTCAACATAAACACAACTCTTTATTAAATGCCCTGTTCATTGTAGGGCCACTCAACATACATGGGCCAATCTCATCCGTGTGATGAGACAGGCTGAAGGAAGCATCCATTAAGCATCTATCATCCTGTCTTGCCACTCCACTGCTCCAGCTGGACAGTCGCACCAGTGTTTCAGGAGGTTGCGCTGCTTCACGTGAGGCTCTGTTGGGGCCTTGCACATCCTCAGTGTCTATCAGGTTTCGCCCTTGCCTCCATTCCCCAGGCTCCATGTCCCCATTGCTTTGCTGGACGTCCACGAGCCTGTTCTGCAAGACTGGGTAGCGGGTGCGCATGAGATTGTGCAGGATGCAGCAAGCTTCCAAGATCCTCCTCATGGTCTCTGGGTGATGCTGCATGATGGTGAGAAGTACCTGGAACCTTTTGGCCAGGATGCCAAAGGTGTTCTCCACCACCCGCCTTGCCCTGGAAAGCCTGTAGTTGAAGATCCTTTCTTCACGGGTGAGGCATCTGGAGGTGTTGGGCTGCATGAGGTAGCTTGTGAGGGAGAAGGCGTCATCCCCCACGATGAAGTCGGGCACATCTTGCGTGTCGTTGGGCAGGGGGTCTGGATCTGGGAAGCCCACGATGAGGTTGCGTTCTAGCCCACCCTTGAGGTCACTTGCGTTGTATACCTGGGCATCTGAAGATGAGCCGTTGCCTGAAGCATCGATGTACATGAACTTGTAGTCAGCATAGACCATGGCATAGAGGATAATGCTGAAGAAGCCCTTGTAGTTGTGATAAGAGGGCCCTGAGTTGGCTTGCGCTTTGCAGGCCATGTGCTTGCCATCGATGGCTCCAACAGTGTGGGGGAAGTTTCACCTCTGATACCACTGCTCTGCAACTTTCTTCCATCCTTCTTCAGTGGAGGGGCACTGGAGGAGCTCCTCCTTGTATTCTTCGATGATGGCCTGCACCACTTCTCTGACCACAATGCTGATGGTATTGTGTGGCACCCTTCAGGCATACTGCATGCTCCTGTAGGTGGTCCCTGAGGCCAGGTGGCGCAAAGTGAGTGCCACCTTGAGCCCAGGTTCCAGGCTGGGCCGGAAGTTGGTGTTTGCCTTGGTCAACCTGGGTCTCAGCTGCTGCACAACTTCATCAAACATGGCTGGAGGCATCCTCATGAAGTTCTGGAATGCACGAGTGTCTTCATTCCTGAGCTCCACCATCAGCTTGTTGTACAGTCTGTCCTCTGCTCTTCTGGTGAACCATCATCGTACCCAGACGCTTCTTGGCCACCTCTTTTTCTTCCCGTAGTAGAGTTCACAGAGCCTGTAGATGGCTTCGCACTGTTACAGAAGGATGGTGGCTGCCAAAAGGACTTTGTTATGATCCGCGGTGGACACGACTGGATGCTGTGGAAGAGGAAGAGGCAGATGAAGGCTGCAGAGGTCTGCACCACAGGGCTGCTGTTCTGAAAGTGAGACCCAGATGAGTTGCTCCCCCTTTTTATAGGCTGTATAGGTTTTCCCCTAGGTGTCCTTTTGCATCCTCTAGGCATCCTCTAGACATCCTTAATATCCGAGATAGGTCCCCTCTGCGAACGTTTTTTCCGTTTTACATGCTTTGTTTCCATTCTGCATCCGCTAGGCATCCGTTCTGCATCCGTTCTGCGTCCATTCTGTTTCCTCCCTGCGTCCGTTTACCGCTGGAGCGGATGGAGTTGCGCGGATGCGCAGCGGATGCCTAGCGGATATAGCAAATGCTTAACGGATGCAGAACGGATGCCTAGAGGATGCCTAGCGGATGCAGAATGGACGAATTGGATACATTTTCCGCTCAAAAGTTTTGAGCAGCTCAAAACTTTCTGAGCCGATGAAACATCAATAAATGGATGCTGGACGGATAGAGAGGAAGCAAAACGTATGCAGTGAGTACAGAACGGATGCATCGCGTTAATCAACGGATGGAAAGTGTTTCTCTCCATTTTACATCCTCTTTCCATCTGTTGGTGCAGTGTGACAGGGGCTTAAACAATTGCCTAACACACCTAAACAACACACACCCCAAAATCAAGTTCACCATGGAAATGGAAACAAATAAACAATTACCATTCCTAGATGTACTAATCTACAAAAAAACAGATGGCACACTAGGACACACCGTATACCAGAAGAAAACACACACCAACCGCTACCTCAACAACCAATCCCAGCACCACCCAGCACAGATAAACTCCGTGGCCAAAACACTAATCACCAGAACCAAACGTCTGGCAGACAAGACATACATAAAGAGTGAACTATGCACCCTGACTAAAGTACTGACAGCCAACAGCTTCCACAAAAGCAAAATCATTGGCCTGATCCACAAAAACACACTGAGACATAATGGAGACCTAGAAGATGAACAGACCTATGGAACAGCTGTCCTACCCTACATAAGAGGTACCACAGATAAAATCAGTAAGATACTACACAGGCATCACATCAAGACTGCCTTCAAAACAGACAAAAAAATAGCAGCCATCCTGCGGAACCCCAAAGACAAAATTGACCTGGAAAACCAAGGCATATACGAAATTCCCTGTACATCATGCCCGGCCACATACATTGGACAGACCAATAGAAGAATAAGTACCCGCCTAGATGAACACAAAAATGCAGTAAAAAAGCTGGAACACACCTCCTCACTAGTCCAACACATGAAAACCACAGGTCACAACATCAACTTCAATGGCACTAAAACCCTGGCCACTATAGAAAACCCCAGCTACAGAATCCTCAGAGAAGCCATAGAGATTGAAAAAAGAGCTGAAAGCATGAATAGAAGAGATGATTCCACCAGACTGTCAATCATTTGGAAGCCTGCACTCTCAAATAGAAAGATCTCCACACCACAAGCCAGGCAAACACCTGGGCACAAACAGACTCCCTCTGATACCTCCAGCTCAAACATCCCCCCACCTGTGAGACCCAGACCCACGGCTGTGAGAGCCTGACCCACATACAAACTCAATACAGAAGTCTGATGATGGCAGATGAGATTCTGCTGAAACGTTGCTACAACTTTAAAAGCACAACTATAATGACATGGGAAAATACCCGAACAAAGATGAATACCATACATGTAAGTACCTGTGAAAACTTAAGAAAACACACACACACACACACACACACACACACACACACATTTTACAGCATATATTGAGCAATGGTTAATTTTTTTAAAATCTTTATCATTGACGTGATCTGCCTTGTTACAATAACTCCTTCGTACTTTTAATGTTTTAATTTCTCTATAAAGTTTATGATTAAATGCATGTCTTTTGTCATTTCCATAACTTATCCATATGTCAAATATTACCTTTGCTTCAACCACTCATACCAAATGTTCCATGTTTTATAATAATCACTATATTGATTATTTTTTAACAATTTGGTTAGACTATCCATCTCAGCTCATTCATGTATTTTTTTAATTACCATATCCTCTGAAGAAATGGAAGACAGTTTCCAGTTTTGTGCTCAAGGCGCTGTCACACTGCCCAATGGATGCAAAACGGACACAACGGATGAGCAAAATCTTCCATCCATTGTTATCCGCTCTCAAAAGGGGCAAAAATTTGCATAACCAGAGCGGATAACACAGACGCGGGGAGGATGCAGAGCGGATGGAAAGAGGATGCGCAATGGAAGCCCAGTGGATGGAAGCGGATGATAGTGGATGGCACATCCGCTGGGCTTCCGGGGGCCTCAGAAAAGTGGACGCGGAACGTATACAGCGGATGCAGAGCGGATGCACAGCGGATGAAGCGGATGCAGAGCGGAAGCCTAGTGGATGCACAGCGGAAGCCTAACGGATGCCTGGTGTTAATTGCGTATGTGGGGGTGATGCATTGCGTAAGCCATGCAGATATAAAGGGAAGCAGCTTGCACTTGGCCAGCATTCGGAGGAAAGACCTGCTGCAGGATACATTGAGTCCTTGCCTGCCCTGCCTGCATGCCTGCCTGCAAGCCTTGCTGCGAGCCTTCCTGCCAGCCTGCCTCCAAGCCTCCTGGCCAGCCTCCCTGCCAGCCTTGCTCTCTGCCTGCCTGCCAGCCTCCCTGCCAGCCAGTCTGCCTGCCAGCCTTGGTGCCTGCCTGCCTGCCAGCCTTGGTGCCTGCCAGCCTCTCTGCCAGCCTCCCTGCCATCCAGCAACCCCACAACCATGGGGAAGAAGCGAAAGCGTCAGCAACCTGCCGCCATCCCTGGCAAGAGGGACAGGGCCACACTCCCGCCCCCTGTCCCTGACTCTGCTTCTGCTGGGGCTTCTGCTACTCGGGCTCGCTATTCTGGTGCTGGAGCTTCTGCTGAAGCTGCTCCTGGCGGTGGTGCTTCTGCTGCTGTGTACTCTGCTGAAGCTGCTCCTGGTCCTGCTGGTCCTGCTGGTCCTGCTCATCCTGCTCATCCTGCTCGTGCTCCTGGACTTGCTCGTCCTGCTCGTGCTCCTGGTCTTCCTCGTCCTGCTCATCCTGCTCGTGCTCCTGGTCCTGCTCGTGCTCCTGGTCCTGCTGGTGCTGCTGGTGCTGCTGCTGCTGGTGCTGCTGGGACTCCTGGTGCTTACTCTGCTGCTGCTGAACCTGGTCCTGCTGATCCTGCTGCTGCTGCTGCTGATGACGATGATGATGATGATTATGATCCTGCTGCTGCTGCTGCTGCTGATGATGATGATCCTGCTGCTGCTGCTGCTGATGATGATGATGATTATGATCCTGCTGGTGATGATGATGATGATGATGATGATCCTGCTGGTGCTGCTGCTGGTGGTGGTGTGGAGGAGCAGCCCCTACCACCTGGGAGCACCCTCTGATGAGGGCCCATCTGGTCCTGCCAAAGGGAGGAAGAGGTGTATGCGGGGACGGGAGAGGAGGCAATACTTCATCGAGGAGGAATATGAGGATGAGGTGCTGGAGTGGCTGAGAGAGAATGAATATCTGTGGCGGAAGGGACACTGGCTGTACAGGGACACCAAAAGGAAGCAGGCTGCTTGGAGAGAGAGGGTGGAGAGTATGGGTTACACTTCGGAGGTGCTCCTCGGCTGGTGGAAGCACATGCACACCTGGTATGGGAAGCTGCACCTGAAGAAATCTGGCCAGGCCACGGTTAAGCTGACGGACAGAGAGACCTACGTCATGGCCAGGTGCAGCTTCCTGGAGGGTGAGATCCACCACCGAGGAGCACCCGGAGCCCCTCTCACAACCCTCTCTCTCCGGCAGCATGCTGAGACCCAGTCCTCTTCCGGCCGAGAGTCAGTTCCTGTCTCCAGGCAGGTTTCTGTGGAGCGTGCCATGGTGGAGAACCCGCGGACAGCTGTTGT
Organism: Laticauda colubrina; assembly: GCA_015471245.1. NCBI lineage: Eukaryota > Metazoa > Chordata > Lepidosauria > Squamata > Elapidae > Laticauda > Laticauda colubrina. Next base: position 12,048,816 of record BLBF01000065.1, on the reverse strand, counting down.
AACCGTGGTGGAGCGCGTGGAGGACTCCCTGGTGCGGTGGGAGAAAGGAGACATCGAGTCCACCACAGTCGTAGTTGCCTCCACACCCCCCCAGCTCCGCCTCCACAGAAAGGCAGAGAGCCAGATAGCAGGAGAGGCAGAGCCACACTGTCCTGCTGGAGATCAGGGACACCATCCGCACCAGTATAGGTCTCCTCTCTCAGTTGGTCCGCACTGACTCCTCATCCTCCAACCGCGAGCCCTTCCTCACCTATGTCAACCAGACCCTCAAGAACATGGAGGAATCCCAGTACCAGGTGGTGAAGGACTGGATCACCGAGCTGCTTCACAACCCTCCTGATCCAGAGGAACCTGCTTCCACCCAGTCCAGGTCTGCCCCTCTACCTCCACCCCAGGTGATGTCCTCCCCATTCCAAGGCTTCCCACAGGCCCTCACCTACCAGGGCTACGGCTACCAGGAGGTCCAGCAGCACAGGCAGCAGCCCTTCCCAGTCCAGGCAAAGAGTCATCGGACAACACTGTTGCCACCGGTTCCACTGATGCCACCGATGCCACCCACGACAATGATGCCACTGACGACAGTGATGCCACCCATGCCAGTCCTCACCCAGCTGCAGACCAGACAGCCCCACTACACTACTCCTTCCTCCACCCCACAGCCAAGCCCGGCCTCAGTACAACTCTAATCAGTACTGGGGCTGACACCCCATGGCATGGAGGAAGGACCTCTCAGCATCGCGGGTCTGAGCCAGCTGTCTGAGAGCTTCCTCAACACACCGTCCCCTGTTGTCCTCTCGGGGCCAGGCACCCCAATGACGATACAGACCAGCACTCCAGCACCACCCACCTCCACAGCACCTGGACCTTTCACCCCTGAGACTGGGCACACCTCCGAGTGACCAATAAGAGTGCCAGAGACTGGGTAGCTGGCTACTTGTGGACTTTATTTGGACACTTGACTTGGGTCATTTTTTTTTTTACAGCTTGTTGTTCAGTAAAGTTTTTCTTTGATTCACACACTTGCTTCATTTCTTTTTTTTGTAATAAAGTCTTGGTGGAAACTTAGAATTGTTTTAAGCCTTTGCATGCTTGTGGGATGGGTTAAGATAGTAGTGGGATAGGCAGGTATACCTGTGGGATGGGTAATAGCTGTGGGATGGGCAAGCATAGCAGTGGGATTGGCAGGGATACCTGTGGAATGGGTAATAGCTGTGGGATAGATAAACCTCCAGTGCAAGCATAGTGGGACTGTATGGTCAGCCCTCCCAGGTGCCACACCTATGGCCCTTTATTATCAATAATAATGTAATAATCATCCACACATGTCAACACAAACACAACTCTTTATTAAACACCCTGTTCATTGTAGGCCCACCCAACATACATGGCACAATCTCATCCGTGTGATGAGAAAGGCTGAAGGAAGCATCCATTAATCATCTATCATCCTGTCTTGCTACTCTACTGCTCCAGCTGGGGAGTTGGACCAGTGTTTCAGGAGGTTTCACTGTTTCTTCCCTTCACGTGAGGCTCTGTTGGGTCCTTGCACATCCTAAGTGTCTATCAGGTTTTGCCCTTGCCTCCATTCCCCAGGCTCCATGTCCCCATTGCCTTGTTGGAGGTCCACGAGCCTGTTCTGCAAGACTGGGTAGCGGGTGCGCATGAGATTGTGCAGGATGCAGCAAGCTTCCATGATCCTCCTCACGGTCTCTGGGTGATGCTGCATGGTGGTGAGAAGTACCTGGAACCTGTTGGCCAGGATGCCAAAGGCGTTCTCCACCACCCGCCTTGCCCTGGACAGCCTGTAGTTGAAGATCCTCTCTTCATGGGTGAGGAGTCTGGAGGTGTAGGGCTTCATGAGGTAGGTTCTGAGGGAGAAGGCGTCATCCCCCATGATGAAGTAGGGCACATCTTGTGTGTCGTTGGACAGGGGGTCTGGATCTGGAAAGCCCATGATGAGGTTGCCTTCCAGCCCCTCCTTGAGGTCACTGGCGTTGTATACCTGGGCATCTGAAGCTGACCCATTGTCTGAAGCATCGATGTACATGAACTTGTAGTCAGCATCGACCATGGCGAAGAGGACGATGCTGAAGAAGCCCTTGTAATTGAAATAAGTGGACCCCGACTTGGCTGGTGCTTTGCAGGCCACGTGTTTGCCATCTATGGCTCCAACGGTGTGGGGGAAGTTCCACCTCTGATTCCACTGCTCTGCAACTTTCTTCCATCCTTCATCAGTGGAGGGGCACTGGAGGAGCTCCTGCAGGTATTTTTCGATGATGGCCTGCACCACTTCTCTGACCACAATGCTGATGGTGTTGTGTGGCACCCTCCAGCCATACTGCATGCTCCTGTAGGTGGTCCCTGAGGCCAGGTGGCGCAGAGTTAGTGTCACCTTGAGCCCAGGTTCCAGGCTGGGCCGGAAGTTGGTGTTTGCCTTGGTCAACCTGGGTGTCAGCCGCTGCACAACTTCGTCAAACATGGCTGGAGGTATCCTCATGAAGTTCTGGAATGCCCGAGTGTCTTCGTTCCTGAGCTCCACCATCAGCTTGTTGTACAGTCCGTACTCTGCTCTTCTCCTGATCCATCTTCAGACTCAGACGCTTCTTGGCTGCCTCCTTTTTTTCCCGTAGAACAGTTGAAAGAGCCTGTAGATGGCTTCGCACTGTTGCAGAATGATGGTGGCTACCAAAAGGACTGTGTTACGATCCATGGTGGACATGACTGGATGCTGTGGAAGAGCAAGAGTCAGATGAATGCTGCAGAGGTCTTCACAGCAGGGCTGCTGGTCTGATAATGAGATCCAGGTGAGTTGCTCCCCCTTTTTATAGGCAGTATAAGTTTCCCCTAGGTGTCCTTTTGCATCCTCTAGGTATCCTCTAGACATCCTTAATATCCGAGATAGGTCCCCTCTGCGAACGTTTTTTCCATTTTAAACGCTTTCTTTGCGAGCTGCATCCTTTCTCCATCCGTTCCGCATCCGTTCTGCATCTGTTCTGCGTCTGTTCCGCTTCCTCCCTGCCTCCGAGTGGATGCAAGTTGCGCGGATGCGCAGCGGATGCCTAGCAGATATAGCGGATGCGTAACGGATGCAGAACGGATTGAGAACGGATGCCTAGCGGATGCAGAACGGACGCATTGGATACATTTTCCGCACAAAAGTTTTGAGCAGCCCAAAACTTTCTGAGCGGATGAAACATCAATAAACGGATGCTGGACGGATAGAGAGGAAGCAAAACGGAGGCAGTGAGTACATCGCGTTTTGCAATGGATGGCAAGCTTTTTTGTCCATTTTACATCCTCTTTGTATCCGTTGGTGCAGTGTGACAGGGGCTTTAAGTTATTTTGGCCGCAGTTATGTGCAAAATTAAATATTGATATTTTTTCTCCATGTTTAAATCTATCATACTTAGCAGAAAGGGTTCGGGTTCAAGTTTTAAATTTTTTTTTGTTATATTTAAAATCCAATTTGTAATATTTCTCCAAAATTTCTGAGCACATGGGCAAGTCCACCACATGTGAAAATATGTTCCTTGTGTGTAGTTACATTTCCAGTGTTGGGTGATAGGTCGAGAAACATCTTAGCCAGTCTTACAGAAGGTAGGTGCCAGTGATGAACCATTTTATAAAAGTTTTCTTTATACGGGACTGACATGGGGACAACCATGACTTAGTTGACCAATATTATTGCTTCTTGGCATGCATTTGTCCTTCTGAAGATTCACTGGTTGACCATACTTTCCACCAGAGAAAAACACAAAATCACAAGATTTTCGTCTTGTGATTTGATAGAAGCAAGATTCTGACCATTATATCAAACTGCACCTTTAACATGTTTCTGAATATAATGAAATGGAATAAATGTCTCACTACCATTAAGAAGCCCTTTTCCTCTGAAACTGAAGGAATAGCTTGTTTTTTTATCTATTTGATTTTCAACCTATTGATTTAATTATGCATGGGAATCGAAAAGGGACAAAGCCACCTTAAACATACAGTATCTGGGGAAGGATTTGTTTCTGTCATGATAGAATTTAGAAAAAATGCCCAAAAGATATTAGGGAAAAAATCTTATTACATCCATTAAAAAAAACACATCTAACTAGGCTATTCAATCCTTTTCTGAAATTGGTTTCAGAACGATTTGAAAGATTATTCCATGATAATTGGCATGTTCCTCTGATTCAATCATCTTTCTGATGATTTTATGCCTATGCCCATGAAGTTTTCTCACCAACAAGGTTTTCTCACCCTTTCTACAACTCTGTAATCCCTTAATTCGAGGTGGAGTTGGGAGCGACGGGATGGAGCTGAGCGTTTACTTGGACAGATGCCCTTCCTGACACCATGCAGAGTTCACAGAAGATATTTTTTCTTTGTGCCCTAGGAGAGAAATATCAGCCACTACCTAGGATTGAACTCTCAACCTTCTTAGTGGGAAGTTAGCATCTTCACCACTAGACCTCCATGCCACTCTTTTCTCACCAATAATATGGACATGATTTGCCATTTCTTTACCTAGCTAGATGTTAATTTTTCCAGTCTAGCTTCCAGTTACGATATTTAATACGTGTCACCCATTCAAATTCTGATCAGGCTTAACTTGGCTTGGCTTCTAAGGATAGATAAACTTATCTAGGGTTTACATTTAGATATACCTAAAATAAATTCCTGTGATCTTTTCCAAAGCCATCACTTATTCACAGCAAGAATCAATTATTGTTCACCAGCGATTACTGATTGTTCCTCCCTTGGTATTCTATTGGGGGAGGGAGATGCTGTTTTCTTTGATCAATAAGAATTGTTTAATTCTTTGAATGTCTTCAGGTCTAGAAATTCAGATGCATTATTGCAGCAGCAAATTCTCTGCCACTTATACAACAACTTCCTGATCTGATTAATGTATAAGAATAGCAGAGTAAGGATTAAGTGGCTCCTGCTCAGTCACTTTCCATCTGAAGCTGAGCTTGCTAAATGGTCCTTTCTCTAGCAGCAGAAAGCAAAGCTGTTACTGATTTATAATATGCATCTTTTTTTCTTTTTGCAACCATTGGGGTGGCGATCACACCCTTTCTAGTGCACACAATTAGGGAGAATCTTGTTAATCACCAATTAGCAGCTATTCCCTACTGAGATCCTGGAGGGTGAGAAACAAGCTTGCAGTTTTTTGTTTTTAAAAAAACATACATTTTTTCCCATTTGAGAGACAGGAGCAGTATATTAAAGGGAGCAGCAGGAGTCAAATGCCATCCACCTATCTCCCATGCAAGTTTTAATTATAGCTCTAGATTTGCCCAAGATAAGTAATCAGTCTGTCCATTAAGATGCCTCCTTTATGCATCAAAAAATTGGCCTCTGAGGAGGAAAGGCATGTAGTTGGTGAGCAGTCATAGCTCTGAGGCCTGGCATGTTTAATTCCAGTCAGTTGAGAAGGAACTGCCAAATTAAAGTGGCACTCATAAAAGTGAAGCAGGAAGGGAAAACCCTAACGAGCCAAGTGACCTTGCTCAAAATCAAAAAAGTATTTCCCAAGGTTCACTTGGGGTAGGATGGTAGCTCGGTTGAAGTGGGGATTGGAAGAAAATGCAAAAGCACTTCCCATGAGGACCGTTCTCAGCTAGATGGACAATCAGTCAAAATCCTTTGGTATCAGGTGTGAAGATTTGATGTACTGGGTTAGTTTCCCTCTAAGAATTAGGAAACCCTCCAAAGGAGGTACCAACAATTGCCAGTGCAGATTTATGTTTTCTCTCATCTAGTTCTCAGTAATGAATTATGAACCAATGTTCTTCAAGACCCAGGAGATGAACACTACAAATGAAGTCTTTTTTGACATTGCAGTTCAAATCAATCTCTCTCTCTCCCCCATTCTAGTTCCCCAAGTTCCTGATACTATCTACTAATTTCTCTAAAAAGGCTAAGCTACCTACCTTTGCTCTAAGCTATAATAGATTTCACATAATATGCTGGGTGGACCCATGATGCTTTAAAAAGAAATGCTTGCTAAGATGGTATAACTGATAAACCATGGTGAAAACAAAGTCTAACTTATTCATGAATCCAACTGTGCCGTTAGTCTGTAATTAAGATTCAACCTTCTACTTTCTTTTCTTGATGTAACTGCATCTGCCACCACTTTATGTCCTTGAAAGCATCTCATTTCTCTCTATGCTCAATCTGTACAGCTCTTCTGACAAATAAGAAATAAAAATTGGGGTGTAGGAGATAACCAGACTGAGCCTGAGGGAGGGGTCAAGCACCCTATCAGTCATGAGTCCCTTTGTGCCCACAAGTGATCTAAGCCCAGTCCACCTTGAATTGCTTTCTATTCTTAATTTTCACTAATTTCCTTTGACCATTAATAGTTCAGATTCCTTATTCTTTATACACATTTGAACTTCCTTGGTTCTTGACAGGGGTAAAAATGAAATGATTTTCACTAAATCATCTCCTGGCTCCTTAACAGCATCAAGCTGTGTGTTAAAAGATTAAACTCTTTCCTCCTCAAACCCTCCTTCTCTCTCCCCTTTTGGAAAGGTAGAGACATTCTCACAAGAGATAAAGAAAATTAAACTTTTTAAAATATAAAATCAAATCAAATTTAAAACTTCCCTTTAACTTAAACATTTATATGCAGCCATTAATTACCTGTTGGAGAGGAAAATGGCAGAGCTTCTTCAATAAAACAGATACTTTCAGATGAATTAAAAAGAGGAAAAATGCTCCTAAAACAAGATGAAGTTTAGAGTTTAAGATGCAGTTTGCAGTTTAGATGGTGATGGTTTAGTATGAATTATTTAGTTGCTATGCAGATCAGGATCTTAAAATACTCAAATTTTATCAAGAAAAACATTGACTTAAAGACTGTCAAGCTTTATCTGTGAACACAGTCCAGAATAAACAATAACTGAAAATTCCCAAGTTTTACAAAGATGCAAACCCAAGAGATAAGAGTGCTTATTTAACATGGAATAAAATGAAATGAAATAAAATCCAATGTCCGACACAGATTCCTAGCTAAAATATTTACATATTTCTATAGAAACAACCTTTATCATGAAGCAAAGATTTTTGCTTCTTTTTCCTAAACCTATAGTAACTTGTTGGGATAATTCTAATATTTACAGTAATGGCTGGGGAGAACAGCATGGTGGCCGAGCAGTAAAGACATTCCGCTCCCACTCAGAAGGTTGAGAGTTCAATACTAGGCTGTGACAGATGCTTCTCTGTCAGGGCACAAAGAGAAAAAATGTTTGATGTGAACTCTACATAGATGTCAGGAAGGGCATCTGGCCAGTAAATGCTGAGCTCCATTCAGTTGCCCTGATTCCACTCTGAAGCAAGGGATTACAAGTCATAAAAAGAAAAAAACGCCTAAGGAAATTATGTGCTCCCTTGTTACCCCACTTCAGCAATTTCAGCTTCATACTTCTTATCTGTGTAATTTCTCCTTTTGTCTCAATAGAAGGAACCCTTTTCTTATCTAGAAGGGAAAAGTCTGAAGAAAGCTCCTGTTGCCATATCTTCATATTCAAGAAAGATTCAAGCTCAGACATTGATTGACATTTAGGGAGACTGTAAATGCCAGCCAGCTATTCACAACAGCAATTCTCTTGTTAATTGCACACCTGCAGTTGCTAGTATAATGAAAGTTGAAATGAATTCACTGTACTCTGCCATGACTCTAGTTTCTAGAGCAATGAGGCCTTCACTGGCTAAGCAATGGGTCATCCATATTACTCTAAATGAAACATTTCATTTGCTTTTGGTTCTAACTTCACTTGCTCTGATATATTTCTTTCTGTCTGTTTTTTCTTCTGCAAAAAGGGAGAAATAATTCAACTGAGGTCTTCACTGCGGTTAATTCAGGACAAAATCCCAGTGGGCAGGAAATAGAACTACTGATGGTACCCTTTTCTTTCTTGTTTCTGACAATCAGTGGTAAAAATTCCTAACTTTGCCAAAGGAGCTTTCTGCAGCATTACTCATTTGACGTTTGAATCTGCAGGAACAAATCATTCAAAAACCTTTTCTGCTATTCAACAAAAGTCTGAGTAAAAATGTGTAGAAATAATATATTAAATAGACAGAGCCAGAGAATGAAATCATGAGAAGGTAAAATATGCAACAGTTTGTATCATATCAGCATTGCTAAAAAGTACTGGGAATTGTCATACAGGGATTATTTCTTTACCCCTATATTGGAAGATCCAAAGAGTATTTGGAAATGTACAAGTGGACATCAGCTGAGTTGCCTTTGGATCTCCACTGATCTTATTTTGTGTAGGCATCATGTATATGGCTTTATGGCTCTAATAAATGGATTTGATCTAATTTGTAAGCTACTCAACATAAGATTCAAGTGTGTGTGTGTGTGTGTGTGTGTGTGTGTGTGAGAGAGAGAGAGAGAGAGGCAGAGAGGCAGAGACAGAGACAGAAACAGAGACAGAGAGAAAGAGAAAGAGAAAGAGAAAGAGAAAGAGAAAGAGAAAGAGAGAGAGTGGTGGGATTCAAATTTTTGTTTCCTACCAGTTCTGTGATTGTGGCTAGGTGGGCATAGCCAGGTGGGTGTGGCCAGATGGTCATGTGACTGGGTGGGCATGGCTATGCGGTGGCTATGTGACTGGTCGAAAGCTTTTTTTTTTTTGCAGCACCCCCCATGTCCCGTTTTTGGCCTAGTGAGCCTCAGGGAAGCCTCCTGGGTGCTGAAAAAAGAAGCCTTTTGAAGCCTTCCAAGGTAAGTACAACAGCAAGGGGGGGGGGAGGGGAAATCAGCTGTGCTGTGCGATTTATCTGATGATTTCCTGCTTTTAATTTTAATCTGATGATTTCCTGCTTTCCAGCTAATCTAAATGAATGACACATCTGATCGTCACCCAGCTGATCATTAGAAATACTGGTATGGCCGAACTGGTAGCATTTTTACTACCGGTTTAGATGTACTGGGCCGAACCACCAGGATTTCACTTTTGGTGTGTGGTTGTGTGTAAATAAATAAGCAGCATTGCAGCCTAGTGATGAAAATGCTTGCCTCCCTCTTAGTAAAGGTTGAAAGTTCAATCTGAGGTAGTGGCAGATATTTTTCTCTTAGGGTACAAGAGGAAATATCTGCTGTGAACTGTGCACAGGTGTCAGGAAGGGCATCTAGTCAATAAATTCCATCCAGTTGCCCCAACTCTATCCCGAATCTATCTATCTATCTATCTATCTATCTATCTATCTATCTATCTATC
>BLBF01000065.1:12024048-12035424 GCA_015471245.1 Laticauda colubrina | reverse complement strand
ATTCATTCATTCATTCATTCATTCATTCATTCATTCATTCATTCATTCATATAGAAGTGAAGCAGACTCTGTGGTTCCTTCCTTCTTACACATCAAGCTCGTAGTGAAATGAAGTGTCATGTAGACATGTGCTGTATGGTGGATTCTTTTTTCTTGGAATTATTTCAATGGAGGCTAAATTTTTATAGATGTTCTTCTTTCTGCTTGCCCTGGTGGTCTTGTATGAAGGAAGTTATGTATGAGATGATTCCTAAATTCTTTGTTTATTTAAAGCAAACTACATTTTCTGCCTGCTGCTTTAATTTCCAAAACATGTGCCAAAAGAAGAAAAGTGAGGACAGAGGAAACAAACAAAGAAACAAAAAACAAGTTAGGCTTTGATTAGGGTAATTATTCTGTGAAACACTAGATCAAGGAAACATGATATGGAGAAATGTCTGCCTATGCATACATCCTCAGCAGCTATCTGGCTGAACTTATTTGAACTCAAAGAGCTAAGCATGGCTGACCCAGATTAGTAATTAGATTGGACACTACCAGGGAATACCAGGTCTCTAAAACAGATGGAAATTCAATCTACATCCTAGGAGAAAACTTCAAGAGATTTCCCAAATAAAAATCAAGCTTAGCTTGAAGGCCTTTTAATTAATTATTGTATTGTATTAATATTTATATTTTAATTGTAACCTGGGCACAACTCTTTCCCATAGATGAAGAATAATTTCCAGTGTTAAACTGGAATAATTTAAAATGTTAAAATGATGTGGTTATTTTATGATTCCAGCTTCTGATCCCTTTTAATATTCAAAAACTGAATAGTAGCTGTTGCATTTACTCAGATCAGAGTGATGCTGTCCAAAGGAAGAACCTAACTTTTTAACCCATTTAAGTCTCCTAAACCAGTTGTTGCCAAAATTGCTTTTGTCTGTAGAGGAGGCAATGTTGTCTTTTTGGCTAATGTTTTCCCATGAAGAAAGACATACAAGTACGTATATTTTGGAGAAGCTACATAATTCATTTAGGAAGCCCAGCTGATAATTGAGCTAGCCAGCAATAGTTATTCTTCAAGATACAAATTAATACTTCCTGGGATCATGGAAACCAAAATAGATTTTTAATTAACAACAACCTTCACAGTGCAAGCTTAGGAAGAAGAAGGACCAGTAACAGTTCAGCATCCTAATGAAGGTGACTGACAATCTTAAATGTTGATACTAATTAAATGTTAATCAGTTTTAATGAGCTTACTCTAAATAGGCTTTGGAAAAGTTTGTGTTGAAAAGTCCAGGGGAAGAAAGGGGAGATTTTGTGCCAGTTGACTTGAGTTAACTGATTTCAGAAGAAGCTTAATGTGAACCCATTGAATTGACTGGCACCGTTGAATGGCTCCCACAATGGGCTCCGCTAACCTGTTCAGAGACTATTAGAGGAAGAAAACAGATATTGTGTCCAGTGGTAACACTGCATTATTGCCAGATTCCTCTTAACAAGATGCCACAGAATTGCAGAGTGGAAAAAGCATTGTTCTACAGCCAATTGAGCAGCTATGAAGCCAAACCTTTGCAAGGCCTTGACATTGTCCTTTATTATGATAATGGGATGCTAGTTCATATTGTATAATAATAAATTTTTCTCCCAGATAATAAAATCAGAGTGAAGGTTTTATCTAATTGCATGGCAAAAATAGCAAGATAAAATAAGACTTTAATGAGGACTTAGGTAGTTTCAAGTCTTATTTAAACAATCCTTCTTATTTTCAATAATGAATTAGGGAAATGTTAAAATGACTTCAGTGGTGTTTGTGGAAAACTGCAGTGATGCCCAAATCTAACATACTAGTGACATGAACACAGATATGTTTTCAGATGCAATTCGTGATGCTGGTGGTCACCTTTATGATTTGGGACCAGATTACCTGAGCAATAACTTTGTCCAAGAGGCCTCCAATTAGATCTTGCAGATTGGACATGCTGCAAAACCTGTCAGCCAAACAATGTTGGTAGGTGGAGACAAGGAGACAGTCCTTTCCTACAATAGCTCCTGTTCTCCCTTTGGAGATTCTTCTCCCTTTGGAGATCTTCTCCCTTTGGAGATTAGAATGTCTCCAACCCTGTTAGCTTTTCCTAAGGTCTATGGAGATTCTTTCACAAGGTCCTTGGAGATTCATCCAGGTCATAGTTGTCCCAAAGGTGCTTTTTTCTTTTTTCTTTTCTTTTTTTTACTTGAAGATATTTTGTTTCTCATCCAAGAAGCTTCTTCAGTTGTGTTGGAGAAGCTTCTTGGAGAAGTGGCAAGGTTGGAGAAATGAAACATCTTCAATGAAAAAACAAGAAAATCCACTTGTCTTTTGAAAAAGCACCTTTGGGTTTTTTGTAAGGCCCTAAAAACCTGGCCATGATCCCATGCTGAATATGTAAAGGGCCACTTTTCCTGGCTTTATTATTAAGTGGCCAAGCATATTGGCTGCTGTGTATATTTATTGTGGATGGCTTTATTGTTTTATTGTTTTAGAATGTTTGTATTGTTTTAATTGTAGAATATTGTAGAATATTTTTGAACTGTAAGCCAGCATGCTTTAGTCACCTCATAGATTGACTATTGTAATTTGCTCTAAATAGGGATCCCCTTGAAGACCACTCAGAAGTTGGTCCAAATGCATAGCACAGGCAGTAATAGGCAGGTGAATTAAGATGAAAAGCAGAAACTTCTTTTACTGGGAAAGAAATCCTTTGGGAGAAAGGAGGATAGATTGAGGCACTGTATTAGTCCTTACAAAAAACCACGTGTCTTTGATAGTCATAATCTTCAACTTCTGGAAAATGGGAGCATATGGGCACTGAGGATGGCAATTTATAGATAATAAGGAGGAAATGCACATTTATTGAATAAAAAATGGATTGCTCTTTCACTGAAGAGAGAACAAAAGGAAAGATTCTTTGTTTCTGATGAGTTTGATAGTTTAATGCAATTTTCCACAGGTGTTTTTTTTTTCTTTCTCTCTCTTTTTCTCTCATTCCACTTTGTTCATATTGGAGTTCTCAGCGGAATCTCTTGGGCTGTTTCTTCCATGAATGCATCTATCATTCACTTTCTGAAGATATATTTTCCAGCTAAATGCTCTCCTGGCTGTTCCCAGAGAACACCATGCTGACAGGAGAGATGTTTGCTTTCAAAATCCACTTTTTCTGAGTTCATTCAGATTTATGAGGGCTTCCCAGTCACTGACAGTTGAATATACTAAAATGAACACCTAAAATAAGCTATAAGATCAGATTGTGCAAGATAAGAAATTGCTTGGTGTTCTCTCTCTCTCTTTCTCTCCTCCCCCCTCATCTACCTGTCTGTCTGCCTATTATCTTATATATGTATCATCTATTTGTCTGCCTGCCTGCCTGCCTATCTTTCTATTATCTATCTATCTATCTATCTATCTATCTATCTATCTATCTATCTATCTATCTATCTATCTATCTATCCATCCATCCATCCATCCTATTTATCTATCTATCTATCTATCTATCTATCATCTATCTATTATTAGCAAAGTCTACTCTCTAGTAACCTAAGACAGGAAAAAAATCATTTTGAAATTTTATATTATAGCCCATTTAGATTTGAAGTAATGATTGAGGTCACTCAACAGGAAGCTACTGAAAGTGGATTAGGAAAGTGCTAGCAACAGAAAACACAACTGCTACATTAGTTGATGCTAAGGTGATATTTAATGGAAATATCAGTGCAGCAGACAGAGATATTTGGGAAAAATGTTGAAACTGAAAAGATCAGTTTAATGTGTAAATAAATAGAATAAATGATGCTGGATTGGATTCCACTAAAGAAGTAATGGGGTACCAATAGTTTTTCAGAAATTACTGAAATACATTCCAGCATACCTCACAATTATTGACTTTTTTGAGATTTTTGCACTTAGCATCTGGAGGAATATTTAACAACAACTGGACTTTCACAGATTCTCCATCCTTGCATTAAAACTTGCCCTTGTCTTTAAATGCTGTGAAGGTTCCACATGAAGTGCACATGTGCCATGGCATGGCCTCCCCAGTTTACGTACAGAGAATAACCTCTCTGTCTGCATTCAGGAAATTCTTGTGGATGGAAAGAAAATGGTAGTATCCATGTCTTTGACTTGTTATCATTAAATTAGCATAATCCAGATTCAAATTCACAGATTTATGATAGTGGAGATGAACATTTGCCATCTGCTGAGAAAAACACTACAAATATGTTGCAAACCACCTTAATACCTTTAATTCAGATGGTCAGAAATGGCACTTTCCAATGCTAGTTCTTTCATCACTGCATTCCTTTTTCATCTTCATCTATAATGCCATCACTATAATGGCAACATGAGGAACACGGTCAATGCTGATGCCTCATTGGTAGTGGAGTTGAACATCTTCTTCACCCACTACAAGCAGAGGTGGTATTCAGCAGGTTTTGAGCAGTTCTGGAGAACCAGTAGCGGAAATTTTGAGTAGTTCAGAGAACCGGCAAATACCACCTCTGACTGGAGATTTCACAGTATCCTTCCCCTGCCATGCCCACCAAGCTACGCCCACAGAACTGGTAGTAAAAAAAATTGAATCCCAGCCACTATTGTCTCAGTCCCCAAGAAAACAGTAATTAATTGTCTAAATGACTACAGACCTATTGTATTAATGTCAGTCATGATTAAATGCTTTGAAAGACTGGTTCTCCAACACTTTAGGACATGCCTCCCATCAGACTTTGACAAACATCAGTTTGCTTACAGGGGTAACAGGTCGACAGACGATGCCATAGCTACTGCCTTACATTATGTAGTGAGCCATCTGGAGAAACCTGGAAACTATGTCAGGATGCTTTTCATTGACTATAGCTCGGCCTTCAATACTATCCTGCTGAGCATCCATATCGAAAAGCTGACTGACTTGGATTTTCCCTCTTCCATCTGCGACTGGATCAAAGACTTTTTGAGGGGCCGACCACAAACAGTGAGGGCTGTGTTTGTCACATCCACCTCCCTGAAGCTTAGCACTGGCTCCACAAAGGGCTGTTTTCTCAGTCCCTACCTGTACTCACTGTACACACATGATTGTGTATCATTTGACCCATCCACTGTGATCATTAAGTTCACAGATGATACTAACTCTTGGGTCTCATTACAGGTGGAGATGAAACAGCATACAGGGGAGAGGTTCAAAAATTATCCACATGGTGCCTAGAAAACAACCTGAACCTAAACATCAGCAAGACAAAGGAGATGGTATTAGACTTCTGGAAAAAGAGAGAAGAACCCGCCACACTTTACATCAAGAAGGGCTGTGTGGAGAGAGTTTCCTCATTTAAATTCCTGGGAGTCTACCTCAGTGAAGATCTCACCTGGAAAATCAACACAACCTAGGTGGCCAGAAAGGCCCAACAGAGACTTCATTTCTTTAGGGTCTTCTGAAAGAATAAAGTAGAACAACAACTGATTCCCTCCTTTTACCGGTCCACAATAGAAATCATCCTCACATATTGCATTGTGGTGTGGTATGCTGGCTTGACAATCCCAGATAGAAAGACACTACAGAGGATGGTGAGCACAGCAGAGAATATCATGGGCTACTCCCTGATACCAATAGATGACATCGCTAGGGCTCGCTGCCTTAGAAGATAGAGGAAAATCCTCAGGGACGACTCACATCCCGGTCAGCACTTTTTCACTCTCCTACCATCAGGTAGGAGATATAGAAGCATAGCCACCCACACCAACAGGCTGAAGAACAGTTTCTATACATGGACTGTCAGACTTTTGAATGGAAGATAACTTGATGTCAACATAGTATGACAGACTTGTGAGGCTGGTGCAACAAGGTCCCAAAGGGAAATAAGATTGGGTCTGGGTTAGGGACTTCTGTCCACACTGTGAGGTGTGTGTGTATGTGGGGGTGCATGAAGGGAGGCTCAGCCAATCTCATTGTACACATGTTGTACTCTGACAATAAAGGTAATAATGTTCAGGGAATGGGAATAATCAAACTCCTTTACAGTTTTCATCAATTCTGAGGAAAGAAAAATATTAAAGTCAATTTTATCTCCTGTTGACTTAATGTACACAACCATGTTGTTCTTTTGTCAACAGTATGGAAGTGGTTTGCCATTATCTACTATGCATCTCTAATTGCAATTGGAGACTAGCTGATTTAGGTTCTACATAATTACCAGCTATTACACACATTCCCAAGTACAATTTGTGGTCATGCTTTTGGTCTGTTGGGGCATACAGACCTTGTAAAGCCCCTTTGCTTTCTACCTGGATCTTTTAGGTGTAGCTAGAGAAGACAACACATAGCCATGGTCAATGGGAAATGATTAGAAACTCATACAAATTGTTTTGAGACAAGCATTCAGGAAGAATCTCTTCTTTGGAACACATAGAGACCCAGTGAAGTTAAGGTAACAGCAAAATCTTACTGATAACAACGTACATCTACTCTTTATCATGCTCACCCCACCCAAGTATAGACTTATCAATGTCCTTTTCAACTAGGCTGCCAAGCACTAGCTAGAAGGACAGAAGCCATGAAGAATGGATCCAAACAACACTTAAAGAGTGTTCAGGACCTCTTTTATCCCCCTAAATCCTTGCTTTTTGGATCCACAAGGGTGGCTGCTACTCTTGTTTAATTAATTTAGAAGTCTGATAGTTGTTGATGGGACTTAAGCCCAACTTCATTTGTCTAGATCAGGTGACATTTTTTCCCTGAACAACTTGATTCTGGCTTCCGGTTTGAGCTTCTTCGGTGATAGACAGAAATCCGTGATTGTGCATGGTTTCAGTCTGGGCTCGCCGCTGGAGCGCCCCGAGTTGGCTGGTTTTGGGACTAAGCCACCCCGTAGAAGTGGTGAAGAGGGGGGAGACTGCCAGCAGAGTTGAGGAGAGCCGCATCTCTCCTCCTCAGCTGGCCATTACTCCCTTTCCCATAGGTGGTTGTAGCAGTGGCCAGAAATGGCCACCTCAAAGAAGAACTTGACCGGAAAAGAATGTGCAGGAGGAAGATAAGAAGTGAAAGTTTTGGCTGACTGGGTTAAATTGTAAAAGCAACAACTAAGTTAACAACTGGAATTTAAACTAAAAAAAAAAATTAACATCATTCTCAAAGAAGATTCTGAAGCAGCGAAGGAAAGTGAAAAGGGAAAGGTTTGTTTTGTTTTACTTCTCTCCCTTTCCCTATACTGACAACTAGGAGACTTCAATAAGAAATCTGAAAAAAAATCCATTTTGACATCAACAGGCAATTAAGCTGAAAATAAAACAAAATGTCAAAGGGATAATAAAGATTTCTGGATACTTAAAACCTTTTAAAAACAGGAAAGGAGAGAAAAAAGGGCAGGATCTGGAAAAAAAGGAAGGAGACTGCCTGGAATTAAAAGGAATCTACAGTAAAACTTCAACAAGACTTCTAAAACATACATTTTAACTGAGACTTGGCAACTAAATAGTAGAAACCCAGGAAGAGAAAGTGAAAAAAAGAAAAAAGAAACAGCTTGCATGTATTTCGATTACTTGGTGATCTTTGGATTCTTGGTTATTACATTTGAATGACTAAAATTAATCGGGTGGTTGTTTAAAAATTTATACAATGGCACTACTTCTGGATGAATTGAAAATGGAACTTAAAAAGTACAAAGAAGATGCACAAGAAGGCAGAGGTTCTTTTGGCTTCGTATTTCAATTCTTAGAAATGGAGATTTGGAACTATGAGAAACAACAAGAAACGTCTGCAAAACAAGAAGGCTGGGACAAAAAAGAAACCTTCTTTAATGAACAAGTAATTCTATGTGGGGAAGAAAAAGGAAAGGGGGGAAAGAGAATGGAGAATTTAAGACTTAAAAAAACAACCAAAGAAAAGAAAAATAGTTCAAAAAATAAGTATAATATTGGAAAGCAACAGAAGAGGGGAATACAGAAGAGAGAAACAGAGGTAGAGAGACAAGGGGGTAAAAAGGGGAGAGAGAAGAAGAGAGGGAAGAAGGAAAGGAAAAGAAGTTACAAAGGACAGAAACAAGATACAGAGAAACAGGGCCTATTTATAGATAATGGGTAAAAATTTAACTGAAAAAGGGATTCTGTAAAGGTACATAAGATTGTAGTGTTATATTAGTAATAGAAATAATTTTAGAAAATTGGAAACAGTGCATGATTAAAATGAGGGATAAAATAGTTCCTGTAATCTAGTGAAATGTTTGTTAATAAAATAAATGAAATAAAATAAATGAGAAGATTGAATTAGAAAGGGATGGGAACATTTTAATGAGTTAATGTTTTATAAAATATAAGTGAAGGGGGGGAATTAATTATGGAAAGCTTATAACTGTTCCCATAGAAGTATGATATTTAATTGAAAAGTAATGTTAAAGAAGTTAAGATTTTAATAAATATTAACATTAATGATAGAATTAAATTGGAATGGAATGTGTTGTTTCAATTACAGATATTTATAATCTTTTTTTAAAAAAGAATATAGTGTGCATTTTAAGAAAGTACATAGCAGAATCCGAATGGAAGTTATGTATTATATTGAATGTTATAACTTTAAGGTATATATTTATTTACTTTAAGGTAAATAAGAGTTAAATGGATAGAATTAAAAGATATAAAGGTGTCATACTCCAATCAACAACTACAGGAGAAACTTTCTTCAATGAGAAAAGGTAATATGAAATTGAAACAGGACAGACAAAAAGTATAAATATAATGATTTGAATTGAGATGAGATAATTAAAATAAAATTGAGAAAATTAAAAGAAGGGAGAAGATGTAGAAAATGTAAAACAGTAATAAGATATGGAATAGAACATAAAAATGAGCATGAAATTGAATTTGTGTCTGTACGAAGAAATGTAACCTGGGATGACGCTACTTTCAAAAAAGATGTTTTATTTGTATTTTTTTGTGAAAACTCAAATAAAATTTACAAAAACAAACAATAATAACAACTTGATTCCTTCTTCACCACTTACCCAATGGAATATTTTTCATAAGATTCTTATCATTTGATCCTCTCTACTTACATGCATTATGCATTTTTAGTTATAGTAGCTACAGCCTAGTCTCATGCAGCTACGTAGATTTTTGGAAAGCTCTAAGGGTATCAATGTATTTTAATAGCAATAGTACTTAGATTTATATACCAATCCATAGTGCTTTAAAGCACTCTCTTGATGGCTTATAATGATAGCATATTGCCACTAACAATCTGGGTCCTCATTTCACTGATCTTGGAAGGATGGAAGGCTGAGTCAATCTCTAATGGCCATGATCAAACTCCTCACTGTGGGCAGAGTCAGCCTGCAATACTGCAATTCTAACTATTGCACCACCACCTAACAAATAATGAAAAAACAAATAATTGACCATTAACTAATCATAAAGAAGCATTTATGAATAACCTCACTCTAGATTGGAGCTTAGTTTGAATCTCCTTTAATAGCAATTGTATCTAAAGTTAAAAAGCCTAAAACCTTTGATGTGTATGCCATGTTAGTACTTTAAATATGCATAAAGTTTCTTGTTAAAAAGTTGCACTCTTCTTCACTAAACAGGAATATTCTTGATTGGCAATTTTTAAAGCTGTTTCACATTTCAAAATATGTTGTCCAATATTGGACAATTTTTTGTTTTAGCCAGTGAAATAAATGGACACAATTGATTTATGGATACAGAATTTCAGTCTAGATTGTTCTTTGGGGACAGGTTAATAGGGAAAAAAGGGGACTAGGTTTACTAAAATTTTCTAATTATCCTATCCTCCAAAAGTATTACAATGTTTTAAAGCAGATTTTCAAAATGGTCTCAGCAGTCAAGACTGCACTTATCCGTCCATAATCAAGAGAACGAAACATGAAAAGAATGAACAATACCTTTGGGAAAAATTAATATGCAGATAAGCTTAACAGAAGAGATTTATAGAAAGCATAATGAACCAAGATAGATGTTTTTGCCAGTTAACTGATAAATCAGTCTCTCTGGGTACTAATAATATTACACATGCCTGCTTGAAGTTTATAATCCCATCAGCAGCTGGAGACTGATTTACAGTTGAGCCCAGTCTATCCATTATTACTTAGCATTAATAGAAAAGAGTTAGAGGGAGATTTGAAATGGCATAAATGAAAGTTAGAGATCCAGTTAGGTCTGACAATCAACTGTCCTTCAGTGTCTCCCCAAATTCAAGGGGAAATGTTTCAAAGGGGTGAACAGACATTGAAGAAGATGGAATGATAACTAGCTTTTATTCATTTACCAAGCCTGGAGATGTGGAATCTGTTGCTACTGGACTAATTTCATTAGTTTTATTAAATCTGTTTTTCTCTTTCCATCTGATCAGGATGTACAAAGCATTTAACCACAGCCTCTAAATTTTGTGTCCACATAAATGGTTGGACACCTCAAGATCCCTTCCAACTATGATGATGATGATGATGATGATGATGATGATATGATGATAATGTAGTTGGGACTGGAAGCTACCAGGAAACTTCACAGGGTGTAGAATTTAGGGGCTCACTTGTTGGTGGATGTAAGTCACTTCAGTGGTTTGCCACCTGTGCTGGTTTATTGATATGCTTTTGAGTACAATTCCAAGTCATATATGTCTCGAGTCCATATAAGATATGGGGCCATCTTATTTCATGTAGTTTGTGTTATTAACCCAGGAAAAGATGCAGTCAGACGTTGGAGTAATTATTGTGCTGCTGATACCTGTGGAAAATTATTTATAAAACCTATGAGGAATGGCTCAGCAGGACTAAGTTATGTGTGTGTGTGTGTGTGTGTGTGTGTGCGTGTGTGTGTGCGCGCTGTTCAGCTTCCTTCGGGTATTATCCCACGTCATTGCAGTGCTTTTAAAGTTGTAGCAACGTTTCAGCAGAATCTCATCTGCCATCATCAGGCTTCTGTATTGAGTTTGTATGTGGGTCAGGGTCCCACAGCCGTGGGTCAGGGTATCACAGGTGGTGGGATGTTTGAGCTGGAGGTATCAGAGGGAGTCTGTTTGTGCCCAGGTGTTTGCCTGGCTTGTGGTGTGGAGATCTTTCTATTTGAGAGTGCAGGCTTCCAAATGATTGACAATCTGGTGGAATCATCTCTTCTATTCATGCTTTCAGCTCTTTTTTCAATCTCTATGGCTTCTCTGAGGATTCTGTAGCTGGGGTTTTCTACAGTGGCGAGGGTTTTGGTGCCATTGAAGTTGATGCTATGACCTGTCGTTTTCATGTGTTGGACTAGTGAGGAGGTGTGTTCCAGCTTTTTTACTGCATTTTTGTGTTCATCTAGGCGGGTACTTATTCTTCTATTGGTCTGTCCAATGTATGTGGCCGGGCATGATG
>BLBF01000065.1:11993309-12019048 GCA_015471245.1 Laticauda colubrina | reverse complement strand
GCTTTGCCATTCTCTTGTTCTCTGTCTTGGCTTTTGGTTGGGGTTTCTTTTTGGATTAGGTGGGTAATCTTCTTTTTTGGGAATCCATTAGCTGTAAGTACATTAGTGAGAGTGTGTAGTTTGGTTCTTAAGTGTTGTTCATTGGCTAAGCATTTTGTTCTGGAGATGAGTGTCTTGGCTACGGAATTGATCTGTGCCAGGTGGTGGTGTGAGAGTGCATGTAGATAGCGTTTTGTATGTGTTTTCTTCTGGTAGATGGTGTGTCCTAGGGAGCCATTGGATTTTTTGTATACTAAGACATCTAGGAAGGGAAGTTGATTGTTGGCTTCTGTTTCCATGGTGAATTGTATTTTGGGGTGTGGGCCGTTGAGGTGTGTGAGGAAGTTGTTCAGTTTTTCTTCTATATCCGCGAGGCATCTGCTACGCATCCGCGCAACTCGCATCCGCTCGGACGCAGGGAGGAAGCGGAACGGACGCAGAACGGATGCAAAACGGATGCAGAACGGATGCAGCATGGAAACAAAGAGTTTAAAATGGAAAAAAACGTTCGCAGAGGGAACCTATCTCGGATATTAAGGATGTCTAGAGGATGCCTAGAGGATGCCTAGAGGATGTCTAGAGGATGCCTAGAGGATGCCTAGAGGATGCCTAGAGGATGCAAAGGGACACCTATACTGCCCATAAAAAGGGGGAGCAACTCACCTGAATCTCACTTTCAGAACAGCAGCCCAGTTGTGCAGACCTTTGCATCCTTCATCTGACTCTTGCTCTTCCACAGCATCCAGTCATGTCAACCGTGGATCGTAACACAGTCCTTTTGGCAGCCACCATCCTTCTGCAACAGTGCGAAGCCACCTACAGGCTCTGTGAACTCTACTACGGGAAGAAAAAGAGGCAGCCAAGAAGCGTCTGGGTACGAAGATGGTTCACCAGAAGAGCAGAGGACGGACTGTACAACAAGCTGATGGTGGAGTTCAGGAACGAAGACACTCGGGCATTCCAGAACTTCATGAGGATGCCTCCAGCCAAGTTTGATGAAGTTGTGCAGCGGCTGACACCCAGGTTGACCAAGCAGAGCACCAAATTCCAGCCCAGCCTGGAACCTGGGCTCAAGGTGGCACTCACTCTGCACCACCTGGTCTCAGGGACCACCTACAGGAGCATGCATTACGGCTGGAGGGTGCCACACAACACCATCAGCATTGTGGTCAGAGAAGTGGTGCAGGCCATCATCGAAGAATACCTGAAAGAGCTCCTCCAGTGCCCCTCCACTGAAGAAGGATGGAAGAAAGTTGCAGAGCAGTGGTATCAAAGGTGGAACTTCCCACACACCGTTGGAGCCATAGATGGCAAGCACATGGCCTGCAAAGCGCCAGCCAAGTCGGGCTCCACTTATTTCAACTACAAGGGCTTCTTCAGCATCGTCCTCTTTGCCATGGTCGATGCTGACTACAAGTTCATGTACATCGATGCTTCAGGCAACGGCTCATCTTCAGATGCCCAGGTATACAATGCCAGTGACCTCAAGGAGGGGCTGGGAGGCAACCTCATCATGGGCTTCCCAGATCCAGACCCCCTGCCCAATGACACGCTAGATGTGCCCTACTTCATCATGGGGGATGACGCCTTCTCCCTCAGAACCTACCTCATGAAGCCCTACACTTCCAGACTCCTCACCTGTGAAGAGAGGATCTTCAACTACAGGCTGTCCAGGGCAAGGCGGGTGGTGGAGAACGCCTTTGGCATCCTGGCCAACAGGTTCCAGGTACTTCTCACCACCATGCAGCATCGCCCAGAGACCATGAGGAGGATCGTGGAAGCTTGCTGCATCCTACACAATCTCATGCGCACCCGCTACCCAGTCTTGCAGAACAGGCTCGTGGACCTCCAGCAAGGCAATGGGGACATGGAGCCTGGGGAATGGAGGCAAGGGCAAAACCTGATAGACACTGAGGATGTGCAAGGCCCCAACAGAGCCTCACGTGAAGGGAAGAAGCAGCGCAACCTCCTGAGACACTGGTGCAACTCCCCAGCTGGAGCAGTGGAGTGGCAAGACAGGATGATAGAGGATTAATGGATGCTTCCTTCAGCCTGTCTCATCACACGGATGAGATTGGGCCATGTATGTTGGGTGGGCCTACAATGAACAGGGCATTTAATAAAGAGTTGTGTTTGTGTTGACATGTGTGGATGATTATTACATTATTATTGATAATAAAGGGCCATAGGTATGGCACCTGGGAGGGTGGACCATACAGTCTCACTATGCTTGCACTGGAGGTTTATCAATCGCACAGCTATTACCCATACCAAAGGTATCCCTGCCCATCCCACTGCTATCTTAACCCATCCCACAAGCATGCAAAGGCTTAAACCAATTCTAAAAGTTTCCACCAAGACTTTATTAAAAAAAGAAATTAAGCAAGTGTGTGAATCAAAGAAAAACTTTACTGAACCACAAGCTGTAAAAAAAAAATGACCCAAGTCAAGTGTCCAAATAAAGTCCACAGGTAGCCAGCCACCCAATCTCTGGCACTCTTATTGGTCACTCGGAGGTGTGCCCTGTCTCAGGGGGAAGGGTCCAGGTGCTGTGGAGGTCGGTGGTGCTGGAGTGCTGGTCTGTATCATCATTGGGGTGCCTGGCCCCGAGAGGACAACAGGGGATGGTGTGTTGTGGAAGCTCTCAGACAGCTGGCTCAGACCCATGATGCTGAGAGGTCCTTCCTCCATGCCATGGGGTGTCAGCCCCAGTACTGATGAGAGATGTACTGAGGCCGGGCTTGGCTGTGGGATGGAGAAAGGAGTGGTGTAGTGGGGCTGTCTGGTCTGCAGCTGGGTGAAGACTGGAGTTGGTGGCATCACTGTCGTCGGTGGCATCATTGGCGTGGGTGGCATCGGTGGCATCAGTGGAACCGGTGGCAACGGTGTCACCCGATGACTCTGTGCCTGGCCTGGGAAGGGTTGCTGCCTGTGCTGCTAGACCTCCTGGTAGCCGTAGCCCTGGTAGGTGAGGGGCTGTGGAAAGCCTTGGAATGGGAGGGACATCACCTGGGGTGGAGGAGCAGACCTGGACTGGGTGGGAGCAGGTTCCTCTGGATCTGGAGGGTTGTGAAGCAGCTCGGTGATCCGGTCCTTCACCACCTGGTACTGGGGTTCTGCCATGTTCCTGAGGGTCTGGTTGACATAGGTGAGGAAGGGCTTGCGGTTGGAGGATGAGGAGTTGGTGTGGACCAGCTGAGAGAGGAGATCTATGCTGGTGCGGATGGTGTCCCTGATCTCCAGCAGGACAGTGTGGCTCTGCCCCTCCTGTCTGGCTCTCTGCCTTTCTGTGGAGGTAGAGCTGGAGGTGGATGCGGGTTGGATTGTGGTGGAAGTGCCGTCTCCTTTCTCCCACTGTGCCAGGGAGTCCTCCATGCGCTCCGCCATAGTTAGAACAACTGTCCGCGGGTTCTCCGTCGTGGCACGCTCCACAGACACCTGCCTGGAGACAGGAGCTAACTCTCTGCTGGAAGAGGACTGGCTCTCAGCAGGCTGCCTGAGAGAGAGGGTTGTGAGAGGGGCTGCTCCTCGGTGGTGGATCTCACCCTCCAGGAAGCTGCACTTGGCCATGACATAGGTCTCTCTCTGTCCATCAGCTTGACCACGGCCTGGCCAGATTTCTTGAGGTGCAGCTTCCGTACCAGGTGTGCATGTGCTTCCACCAGCCAAGGAGCACCTCCGAAGTGTAACCCAGGCTCTCCGCCTTCTCTCTCCAAGCAGCCTGCTTCCTTTTGGTGTCCCTATAGAGCCTGTGTCCCTTCCGCCATAGATACTCATTCTCTCTCAGCCACTCCAGCACCTCATCCTCATGTTCCTGCTCAATGTTGTATTGCCTCCTCTCCCCTCTCGTGTCTGCCTCTTCCTCCCTTTGGCAGGACCACATGGACCCTCATCAGAGGGGCTTCCAGGTTGTAGGGGCTGCTCCTCCACACCACCACCACCACCAGCAGCAGCAGGACCAGCAGCAGAAGCAGCATCACCATCAGGAGCAGGATCAGCAGCTGCAGAGTAAGCACCAGCAGCTCCAGCAGCACCAGTAGGACCAGGATCAGCATCAGCAGAGTAAGCACCAGCAGCGCCAGCAGGATCAGGAGCACGAGAATGAGGAGTCGGTGTTGACCAGCTGAGAGAGGAGATCTATGCTGGTGCGGATGGTGTCCCTGATCTCCAGCAGGACAGTGTGGCTCTGCCCCTCCTGCTGTCTGGCTCTCTGCCTTTCTGTGGAGGTGGAGCTGGGGGGGGGGTGGATGCAGCTACGACTGTGGTGGACTCAATGTCTCCTTTCTCCCACCGCACCAGGGAGTCCTCCACACGCTCCATCATGGTTACAACACCTGTCCACGGGTTCTCCGCCATGGCACGCTCCACAGAAAACTGCCTGGAGACAGGGACTGACTCTTGGCCGGAAGAGGACTGGGTCTCAGCAGGCTGCCGGAGAGAGAGGGTTGTGAGAGGGGCTCCTGGTGCTCATTGGTGCTGGATCTCACCCTCCAGGAAGCTGCACTTGGCCATGGTGTAGGTCTTTCTGTCCGTCAGCTTAACCGTGGCCTGGCCAGATTTCTTCAGGTGCAGCTTCCCGTACCAGGTGTGCATGTGTTTCCACCAGCTGAGGAGCACCTCTGAAGTGTAACCCATACTCTCTGCCCTCTCTCTCCAAGCAGCCTGCTTCCTTTTGGTGTCCCTGTAGAGATGGTGTCCCTTCCGCCACAGATATTCATTCTCTCTCAGCCACTCCAGCACTTCATCTTCATGTTCCTCCTCAATAAAGTATTGCCTCCTCTCCCGTCCCTGCATATGCCTCTTCCTCCCTTTGGCAGGACCAGATGGGCCCTCATCAGAGGGGCTCCCAGGTCGTAGGTGCTGCTCCTCCACACCACCACCACCAGCAGCAGGAGCAGCAGGATCATCATCATCATCATCATCATCATCATCATCATCATCATCATCACCAGCAGGATCATAATCATCTTCATCATCATCATCATCAGCAGCAGCAGGATCATCATCATCATCATCAGCAGCAGCAGCAGCAGCACCAGCAGGATCAGCAGCAGGATCAGCAGCACCAGCAGCACCAGCAGCACCAGCAGCACCAGCAGCACCAGCACCAGCAGGACCAGGAGCATGAGCAGGACCAGGAGTACGAGCAAGACGAGCAGGAAGAGCAAGACCAGGAGCACGAGTAGGATGAGCAGGACGAGCAAGTCCAGGAGCACGAGCAGGATGAGCAGGACCAGCAGGACCAGCAGGACCAGGAGCAGCTTCAGCAGAGTAAGCATCGGCAGAAGTACCACCGCCAGGAGCAGCTTCAGCAGAGTAAGCACTAGCAGAAGCACCACTGCCAGGAGCAGCTTCAGCAGAAGCTCCAGCACTAGAAGAGCGAGCCCAAGCAGCAGAAGCCCCAGCAGAAGCAGAGTGAGGGACAGGGGGCGGGAGGGTGGCCCTGTCCCTCTTGCCAGGGTTGGCGGCAGGTTGCTGAGACTTTCACTTCTTCCCCATGGTTGTGGGGTTGCTGGCTGGCAGGGAGGCTGGCAGGCACCAAGGCTGGCAGGAAGGCTTCCACCAAGGCTGGCAGGAAGGCTGGCAGGCAGGCAGGCACCAAGGCTGGCAGGCTGGCAGGCAGGCTGGCAGGAAGCCTAGCAGGAAGCCTGGCAGGAAGCCTGGCAGGAAGGCTGGTCGGAAGCCTGGTAGGAAGGCAGGCAGGCAGGCAGGCAGGCAGCACCCAGGCTGGCAGGCAGACTGGCTGGCAGGGAGGCTGGAAGGCAGGCTGGCAGCAAGGCTGGCAGGCAGGCAGAGAGCAAGGCTTGCAGGGAGGCTGGCCAGGAGGCTTGGAGGCAGGCTGGCAGGACGGCTGGCAGCAAGGCTTGCAGGCAGGCATACAGGCAGGGCAGGCAAGGACTCGATGTATCCGGCAGCAGGTCTTTCTTCCGAATGCTGGCCACGTGCAAGCTGCTTCCCTTTATATCTGCGGGGCTTACGCAATGCATCCCCCCTGCATGCGCAATTAACGCTCGACATCCGCTAGGCTTCTGCTCTGCATCTGCTTCATCCGCTGTGCATCCGCTGTGCATCTGCTTCATCCACTCGGCGTCCGCTCTGCATCCGCTCTTTCCGTTCCACGTCCACTTTGCTGTGGCCCCCCGGAAGCCTAGTGGATGTGCCATCCACTCCCATCCGCTTCCATCCACTGGGCTTCAGTTCCGCATCTGCTTTCCATCCGCCCTGCATCCTCCCCGCGTCCGTTCCTTTCCGTGTTATCTGCTCTGGTTATGCAAATTTTTGCCCCTTTTGAGAGTGGATAAGAATGGATGGAACATTTTGCTCGTCTGTTGTGTTCTTTTTACATACGTTTTGCATCCGTTGGGCAGTGTGACAGGGCCTTAAAAGAGCTGTAAGATAGTGGGAAGAAGGTGTTGGTGCGAAAAAAAACACCTCTAGCTTTATGGGCCAATTCTTCTGGGACTGAAAAGAAAGAAGAAACTCATTATTCTGCTCATTTTCTTTGCTCTATTGAGGGGAGAGCTGCAGACCCATCATGTTAGCATGCTCATTGCAGGAAATGAAACATAGGATCCAGGAAGATGGTTAAGGCAAAAATTTTCTTCAGTGAGGAAATAGACTCACAATCTCTTAAGGAAAAAAACCCCCGCAATGTTTTAAAATGGTTTTTCCACTACATGCAGCTGTGCCACAAATAAAATCCATTCCTATTGTTTTTTGTGAGAAGAGAGATTTAGAACTGCTTTCTTTCTCCTTGTAATCAAGTGCCTCAAATGTTTGGGTGTCATTCTTTTCCCTTGTTTTTCATGATAGAACTCATTTCCACTGTACAATGTGTTTTGCCCATGAAATCATAGGCCCAGCTGGCAACTTAAGAGGACCATTAGCTTTTAATGTTGCCCAATTGGCAATTTAAAAGCAATAAGGCAAGTGAAGAGTGGCTGTGTCTTTATCCTGAAATAACAATTACTTCTTATTAGAAAGCAACTATTTTTTGCTTCAAGGAAAATCCAGTATTATAACAATAAAAATAATTCATATTCATCCTCAAATTGAGTTCCAGGAACATATGCTCAATCTGGGCCACTATAAGGTAAGGGCCGCTTCTAGCTCTAGGGGGCGGTGCTCATCTCCATTGCAAAGCCGAACAGCCAGCGCTGTTCAAACACATCTTGGTGGTCATGTGGCCGGCATGACTAAATGCTGAAGGTGCACAGAATGCTGTTACCTTCCCACTGACCTGATCCTTATTTTTCTACTTGGATTTTTTACGTGTTTTCGAACTGCTAGGTTGGCAGAAACTGGGACAAGTAACAGGAGCTCCCTCTGTTCCGTGGCGTTAGGGATTCAAACTGCTAAACTGCCAACCTGCTGATCAACAAGCTCAGTGTTTTAGCCACTGAGCCACTGCATCCCCTTGAGAAGTTAAAACATGTACACGGAATGTCCTTTTTTGGATTGAATTTCTTGACTTTAGGATCGCAGATCCAGAGTTGAGATGAATAGCGGGCAACTCTTGGCTTCATTTCTGATAGTTGAACCAGAAACATTGGGAAGTATTATAGTCATTTTGAGAAGAAGTATGATAGTAATAGTATATAAGACTAGCAGTAAGTATTATGTTGATATATTTGTCAAAATTCTCTCTATCTAAGGTAGGTGGGTGGTATTAGAAAAACTCAGATAGTACAATATATTTAGAAATAGAAACTAAGTACAAAAGATCTAAGATGCCTAAGTGTTTCCAATATATCCTATTTGCCAAAAGACCAAAAGAACCAAAAGACAATTTATCAGTTCATAATTGAAACAATATTGCTTTTTGCTTTCCTGATTTATTGGATGCAGTGCATAATTTGGACTTCACCATCTTTTGGAATTAATTCCACATTTTCTGTGTTTGTATATCTCTGGTGAGTCATTTTTAAGCATCTTGTTGCTTTCTTCTTATAGAATTTTAAATCCTCTATCATTCAGAACTGTGTAATCATAATATTTAAAGCCAGAGGCAGGCCGCAGTTTTGTCCTATTTGTAATGGCATAGATTGCCCAAAAAATACTTTACTTTACCTATGCAATGTTTTGCAGAACTGGGCAATTTGTCTCCTTAATGTAGTCATTAAATGGTCTTTAATCATTTAAGTTCACCAGTTATTTGAGGAAATAACAAGTCTCAGGGCAGTAGTTTGCCCATTTGTGAACCAGTAGATTTTTAATCATGTCCTGTAGTACTTTTCTCATTAGAAATCCTTCTCTGAAGCTTAAGTATGTAGCTATATTGGCTGATACCAACTCTTTGTCTTATCTTTCGTCGAATCACTTTACATGGTTTTGAAGTGACCTGTAATGTATATTGTCAGATTGTCTCAGGTTGAGCTTCTAAATAAGAACAATCCTTAATACCATCGGGGTGAGAAAGGTATAGTTACTAGAAGTCAAGTGAAATACAATATTGCAAAGTCAGAACTGAAGTTTGCATGCCAAAACCCCAAGTGACTTTTCCTCGCTTAGGTACATCCCATTGCTGGTTCCAGTGGTGGGATTCAGCCAGTTAGTACCATCGGTTAGTAATATCGGGAGAACTGGTTGTTTTACTTTCTGAGCAGTTTGGTGAACTGGTTTTTGGAAGAAATCATTTGGGCAGAGAATGGGTTGTTAAGTTATTTGAATCCCACCACTGGCTGGTTCTCCACTCTCTGATCAATTTCAAAGAAAATGTTTTGGAAAAGGCTACTTTGATAGCTTGCAGTTATAATTCTTCTCATCACAGAGCAGCCTTGAAACACTCTCTTGGGCAGGTATCTTCACTTCCTTAACTTTCATTCCCTCACATCCCCACAAGTGCTCCTCTCCCCTGCCCCCAGGGTTCATGGCAGACTGGTACCAAAACAATTACAGAGTGCAGGTGTGAGGAGCAGTGGTGGGATTCAAATTTTTTAAACTACCGGTTCTATGGGTGTGGCTTGGTGGGCATGGCCATATGACTGGGTGGGCATGGCTTTTTTTTTTTTTGCAGCCACCCCGACCCATTTTTTTGGGGGGCCTTCTGGGCCTCAGAGGACCCTTGGGGGGGCACCTTTTTGCTCCCAGAAGGCTCCCTTAAGGCTCAGGAAGAAAAAAAACAGAGCATGAGAGAGGCACGCAGCACCCCTTTATGCTCCATTTTGGGAGCTTCCTGGCCTCAGAAGAGCCTCTGCGGGGGGCTTTTTGTTCCCAGAAGGCTCCCCTAAGGCTCAGGAAGGCAAAAAATGGAGGGGGGGGGGCTGAGCCATTTTTTTGCCTTCCTGGGCCTCAGCAAGGGGAATCCCAATACAGCTAATCGTATGTATAGCCGATTGTCGAGAGGGGAAAAAAAGAAATACCTTAGGCAAACATCAGGCAGGTGGGGTGAGCAAGCATCGGGGGGGGGGGAGTGTGCCTGGGTCAGGGGCGTGGCCAGCCAGAATTTACTACCGGTTCAGCAACCCACACCAAATCATTTCTACCAGTTCGCTCAATCCAGTGCAAACTGGCGGAATACTACCACTGGTGAGGTGGAAGTTCTGACACATAGTTTCAATTACATGTCTGTGATCTTCTAAACATGTCATCAACTGTTACTTTTAGTATCAAGAACATCTCCTTCAGCAATAATCTCTCAGCCCAAAAAAGCAGTCAGTGGGCCATATCTGATGTTCAGATGAAGGTTCCAGAGAGCAGTAGTCAATTAATAGATAATATAACTATGGAAGAAAATGAATCCTTGGTGTTATACAACACATGGCTAAAACAATATTGTCTAGGGTGTGCAATTCACTTAAAATCCTATTGTATATGCTCATTACATTCTCGCTAATTAATTCAAGCAGTCAAATCAATTTGACAAAATAAAATGGATTCAATGTGAATAGTTGATTCAATTTGGAAAGAGGTATACTTGGGCATTCAGGAACATGCACAAATTATCATAGAGATGCAGAGGCACAATTTGATTTGTTGTATTAGATCAATTTGATGATCTGAAGGGTGATGCAATTAAATTTCTTCTAACTAAATGTTTGAACTGAATTTTCACAGACTCCCATATATTGATCTACCTATCTAGATTTTTTCACCTGGGAAAAAGGATTCATGGAGTTTTCAGTAGCTATAAGAAGCTGTGAAGCATTTGGGAATATTTGCTCATGCTGGACCCCAGTATTTTAATGAGCTTTCACTTTAAGGAAAAAATTCAATTTCACCTGTCTCTGAATGGAGTTACCTTCATTCATTGCTACCTTAAAAAAATGTCTGCACACAATTGCAAATGGCACATGGCTTCCCTCAAAATCGATGATCACTTGGATGATGGTACACCTTGCCTGTTATTAACCTCGATGTATGCTGTGGTTAAATTAGTTGAAGTATAAGTAGAATTAGAATTTTAAAAATTAGAATATTTTTGATTGGCCAAATGTGATTGGACACGCAAGGAATGTGTCTCCATTGCATAAGCTCTCAGTGTACATACAAACAACAAAGTGATAAACTACCTAGTTATTTGAAGATTGTGTCTAGTGTCAAGATTTCTTTGAAACACTTCTTATAGAAACACCCTACGCTGCTTTATAATACTACTGGAAAGCCTTCAACATCTTGATGAAGGAGCAAATAATTAAGTCTAAACCAAATGAAACAAGATAATCCAATCCCTTAATTGCTTTAAAAAAACCAAAAGGTGATGTCCACAACTTGTCTTCCAGACTCTTTGTAATCAGATAATTTGGACTCTAATTTTATGTTAGGAATTCAAAAGCTTGCCCAGGGTTGTCAGCCCAGCTGGCAGAATTTTGCTACAGAGAATGTTCAGAGAAAATTGATGTGCAGTCATGTTTGGAAGGCAAAAGAACTGGTTTGCCTCTTGTTTAGCTTATTTTTATTTGTTTTTCCAGTTATCCCAGCAAATCCTGAGTTTGTATATTGGCTTAGATGGTACATGTTCTAAATTGGTCATTTGACTTTCCACTGCTCATTGAACTGTGATGTCAATTAAATAGACATTGAGTTTCAAGAGTCCTTCATAGTAAATCCTATCACTGTCAGTGGCGCAGGAGAAATTTCTTCCGAAGAAATTCTAATTCTTCTAATACATTAAAAAGAACAGAATGACAGAGTTGGAGGTCTTCTTGCCAATTCCCTGCTCAGGCAGGAAACCCTATACCTTTTCAGACAAATGGATATCCAATCTCTTCTTAAAAACCTTCAGTATTGGAGCACCCACAAGTTCTGGAGGCAAGTTGTTTCTTTGATTAATTGTTGTCACTCAGGAAATTTCTCCTAAGTTCTAGGTTGCTTCTCTCCTTGATTAGTTTCCATCCTTTGCTTCTTGTTCTGCCTTCAGGTGCTTTTGAGAATAGGTTGACTCCCCTCTTCTTTGTAACACCCCCTTGCAACACTGCTATCATGTCACTCCTATCCTTCTTTTAATTAAATTAGACTTAGTAGATATTAAGCATGTTGTGCCATTGATATACTTGGTGTGAAAAAAAGCATTTAATGCTAAATCAAAATTCTTTCAATTTTTAATGAAAAATATCTTTCAACATGAATGGGAAAGAGTTTGGGGCATTTCTTTGAAAAGAGAATAAAATGTTAAAGTATTTCATTATGAGCTGGTTGAAAGATACATTGCTACTTGATTTCCCCATTTTAGATCATTACTACATTTTTGCAGACTACTGTTGAAAAAGAATTGTTTTTGAGTTGTATTTTGGGTCATCAATTCTAAGCTTCTCATACTTGTTTCTCCTTTTTAGGAAGGATATGCCAATGTCTGCTTCTCTTTCTGATTCTTCTTTTCTCCTGCTTTTTCAACACAATATCCTCTCCAGAATGAGTAAGTCATCTTTAAGACACATTTGTTTGCAGCTGGATTGTTATCTACTTTGGGTCATATTCAAATTTGTCTTACCCTTAAAATATTTATGCTTTAATGTATTACTTCCTACTTCTGTGATTAGCTTTAATTCTTCAGATTGCTTGATGGCAACATTTTTTAAAAAATAACACCAGATACCTGTTATTTTGGTAACAGCCTTCTCTTGTTATAATACACTGTGCTTTCTTTTTAATGAAGTATCAACAAAATTAGTTACATACAGTAGCTTGATTTGGTGCTGTTCCAAAAATTCTTTTGATTTTTTTTTTTACAATTATCAATATGCAAAATATGTTACTTTTGATGGTATTTTTGGCTTAGTTAGGGAATGGCTGAGGCACATATGAGTAGAAACTCTCTTGAATTGTACATTGAACTGTATCAATTTAGAGTCTTGGGATTTAACACCTAAGTAGCTTAAGGCAGATTCTGCAAGAATGCCCAAAATATATTGGCTTGTATTTCAGCATAATCATGATGTTTGCAGATGAGTACCAATTGGATTGTGTCAGATAGATTGACAGTTTATGAAGAAAGTTGTTGGATTGCAGACCAAATTTACAAAAAGCTAATAATACTAAAATGGAAACATAAAACCCTGGAATTACAGCCTATCTCCTCTAAATGTAATGATGTTGGAAAACATTATTAATTTTGAAACAGAACAGGCATTACGCTCAATAAAGGCCATTTCTTTCTATGATGATTAATCAGGCTGAAGATTTTGCAACTTTTACTTTGTAAATGTTTTCAATGGATATGCAAAAATAATCAGTTCTTTTTAAATCAGAACTATTAAGCAGCAAAAAAACTTGTGGATAGAATCCTACTGTTGTTACAATATTTTTACATTGTTGGTGTTCCCAGGAAAACATAACACTAAACATGTCCTTAAAAAATCTATAAGGGTTTAATTTTTTCCCTGAAGTCTTGGAAATTAACCAATTAAAGTTAAATAAAATTATAATGCTTTGTTGTAATTATGCTCCTCAGATCTGCTCTATGTATCTGATGAAAGAGATTTTCTCTAGTGGAATGTAGTCTGGATTCCCAGGAGGGCAAAGAGAATGCAGAGCTTGGAAAGTTTAGTGGGCAGAAAGAGGGTTAAAATTGCTCCTCTCCAACAATTCCCATAGTACAGCCATTGTGATGGAGATAGTTGCATTTGTTTGACAAGATTCTGTCTATAGGTGAAAAACAATAAAGAAGTAACTTTATTTGTTGTTCTTGCTTCTCAGGGCCCAGTGCTTTCTCACTCAGTTCCTCATCTCTTGCTTTTCTCTTTTAATTAGAAATATTACTTTCATCATTGATCACAAAGCCATTTTCTCATGATGAAATGTTTTGGGGTTCATATGTGAGAGAGCTCATATACCCTTAGGTTGGAGATTTACTTTACTCAAGAGACGTTCTCTTCACATAAAATGAAAGAGACATTTTGTTTGTTAAGACCCTGTCACACTGGCCGACAGATGCAAAACGTTTGTAAAAAGGACACAGCGGACGAGAAAAATGTTCCATCCGTTGTTGTCTGCTCTCAAAAGAGGCAAAAATTTGCATAACCAGAGCAGACAACACGGAAAGGAACGGACAGGGGGAGGACGCAGGGCGGATGGAAAGCGGATGCTCCACGGAAGGCTAGCGGATGGAAGCGGATGGGAGCGGATGGCACATCCGCAAGGCTTCTGGGGGACTGCAGCAAAGCGGACGCGGAACGGATACAGCGGATGCAGAGCGGACGCCGAGCGGACGCTGAGCGGATGAAGCGGATACACAGCGGAAGCCTAGCGGATGCCTAGCAGATGCCTAGCGTTCACTGCGCATGCGGGGAGGATGCATTGCGTCAGCCCCATGGATATAAAGGGAAGCAGCTCCCAAGCAGGTCAACATTCAGAGGAAAGACTTGCTTCCAGACACATTGACTGCCTGCCAGCCTACCTGCCAGCCTGCCTGCCAGCCTGCCTGCCTGCCTGCCTGCCTGCCTGCCAGCCTTGCTGCCTGCCTGCCTGCCAGCCTGCCTGCCAGCCAGCAACCCTACAACCATGGGGAAGAAGAGAAAGCCTCAGCCATCTGCTGCCAGCCCTGGCAAGAGGGACAGGGCCAGCCTCCCACCCCCTGGCCCTCACTCTGCTTCTGCTGGGGCTTCTGCAGCACAGGCTTGCTCTTCTGGAGCTGGGGCTTCTGCTGCTTCTGCTTCTGGAAGAGCTGATGATGCTGCTTCTGGCGGTGCTGTTTCTGCTGATGCTTACTCTGCTGAAGCTGCTTCTGGCGGTGGTGCTTCTGCTGGTGCTTACTCTGCTGATGCTGCTTCTAGCGGTGGTGCTTCTGCTGGTGCTTACTCTGCTGAAGCTGCTCCTGGTCCTGCTGGTCCTGCTGGTGCTCCTGGTCCTGCTGGTCCTCCTGGTCCTGCTCATGCTCCTGGTCCTGCTCATGCTCCTGGTCCTGCTCGTGCTCCTGATCCTGCTAGTCCTGCTGGTGCTTACTCTGCTGCTGATGATCCTGGTCCTGCTGGTGCTGCTGATGCTGCTGGTGCTTACTCTGCTGCTGCTGATCCTGGTCTTGCTGGTGCTGCTGGTGCTGCTGGTGTTGCTGACGCTGCTGGTGCTTACTCTGATGCTGCTGATCATGGTCCTGCTGGTGCTGGTGCTGCTGCTGCTACTGCTGGTCCTGATGCTGCTGTTGCTGATAGTGGTGTGGAGGAGCAGCCCCTACAACCTGGAAGACCCTCTGATGAGGGCCCATCTGGTCCTGCCAAAGGGAGGAAGAGGCAGACGCGAGAATGGGAGAGGAGGCAATACAACATCGAGGAGGAACATGAGGATGAGGTGCTGGAGTGGCTGAGAGAGAATGAATATCTGTGGCGGAAGGGACACAGGTTCTATAGGGACACCAAAAGGAAGCAGGCTGCTTGGAGAGAGAAGGCGGAGAGCCTGGGCTACACTTCGGAGGTGCTCCTCGGCTGGTGGAAGCACATGCACACCTGGTATGGGAAGCTGCACCTCAAGAAATCTGGCCAGGCCGCGGTCAAGCTGACAGACAGAGAGACCTATGTCATGGCCAAGTGCAGCTTCCTGGAGGGTGAGATCCACCACTGAGGAGCAGCCCCTCTCACAACCCTCTCTCTCAGGCAGCCTGCTGAGAGCCAGTCCTCTTCCAGCAGAGAGTCAGCTCCTGTGTCCAGGCAGGTATCTGTGGAGCGTGCCACGACGGAGACCCCCCGACAGCTGTTCTAACCGTGGCGGAGCGCGTGGAGGACTCCCTGGCACAGTGGGAGAAAGGAGACGGCACTTCCACCACAGTCCAACCCGCATCCACCACCCCCTCTACCTCCACAGAAAGGCAGAGAGCCAGACAGGAGGGGCAGAGCCACACTGTCCTGCTGGAGATAAGAGACACCATCAGGAGCAGCATAGATCTCCTCTCTCAGCTGGTACACACCGACTCCTCATCCTCCAACCGCAAGCCCTTCCTCACCTATGTGAACCAGACCCTCATGGACATGGCGGAACCCCAGTACCAGGTGGTGAAGGACAGGTTTATCGAGCTGCTTCACAACCCTCCAGATCCAGATGAACCTGCTCCCACCCAGTCCAGGTCTGCTCCTCCACCCCAGGTGATGTCCCTCCCATTCCAAGGCTTTCCACAGGCACTCACCTACCAGGGCTACGGCTACCAGGAGGTCCAGCAGCACAGGCAGCAGCCCTTCCCAGTCCAGGCACAGGTTCATCAGACGACACCGTTGCCACTGGTTCCACTGATGCCACTGATGCCACCAAAACCACTGCTGCCACTAACGCCACCGATGCCACTGATGCCACCCATGCCAGTCCTCACCCAGCTGCAGACCAGACAGCCCCACTACACTGCTCCTTCCTCCACCCCACAGCCAAGCCCGGCCTCAGTACATCTGTCGTCGGTACTGGGGCTGACACCCCATGGCATGGAGGAAGGAGCTCTCAACATCACGGGGCTGAGCCAGCTGTCTGAGAGCTTACTCAACACACCGTCACCTATTTTCCTCTTGGGACCAGGCACCCCAGTGGTGCTTCAGACCAGCACTCCAGCAGCAGCCACTTCCACAGCACCTGGACCCTTCACCCCTGAGACTGGGCACACCTCTGAATGACAGAGAAGAGTGCCAGAGACTGGGTGGCTACATGTAGACTTTATTTGGACACTTGACCTAGGTCATTTTTCTTTTACAGCTTGTTATTAATAAATATTATCTTTGCTTCACACACTTGCTTCATTTATTTTTTTCAATAAAGTCTTGGTGGAAACTTTTAGAAATGGTTTAAGCCTTTGCATGCTTGTGGGATGGGTTAAGATAGCTGTGGGATCAGCAGGGATACCTTTGGGATGGGTTAAGATAGCTGTGGGATGGGCAGCGATACCTTTGGGATGGGTTAAGACAGCTGTGTGATTGATAAACCTCCAGTGCAAGCATAGTGAGACTGTATGGTCCACCCTCCCAGGTGCCACACCTATGGCCCTTTATTATCAAGAACAATGTAACCATTGATCCACACATTTCAACATAAACACAACTCTTTATTAAATGCCCTGTTCATTGTAGGCCCACCCAACATACATGGCCCAATCTCATCCGTGTGATGAGACAGGCTGAAGGAAGCATCCATTAATCATTTGTCATCCTGTCTTGCCACTCCACTGCCCCAGCTGGGGAGTTGCACCAGTGTTTCAGGAGGTTGCGCTGCTTCTTCTCTTCACGTGAGACTCTGTTGGGGCCTTGCACATCCTCAGTGTCTATCAGGTTTTGCCCTTGCCTCCATTCCCCAGGCTCCATATCCCCATTGCCTTGTTGGAGGTCCACGAGCCTGTTCTGCAAGACTGGGTAGCGGGTGCGCATGAGATTGTGCAGGATGCAGCAAGCTTCCACGATCCTCCTCATGGTCTCTGGGCGATGCTGCATGGTGGTGAGAAGTACCTGGAACCTGTTGGCCAGGATGCCAAAGGCGTTCTCCACCACCCGCCTTGCCCTGGACAGCCTGTAGTTGAAGATCCTCTCTTCACGGGTGAGGAGTCTGGAAGTGTAGGGCTTCATGAGGTAGGTTGTGAGGGTGAAGGTGTCATCCCCCACGATGAAGTAGGGCACATCTTCGTGTCGTTGGGCAGGGGGTCTGGATCTGGGAAGCCCATGATGAGGTTGTGTTCCAGCCCCTCTTTGAGGTCACTGGCATTGTATACCTGGGCATCTGAAGATGAGCCGTTGCCTGAAGCATCGATGTACATGAACTTGTAGTCAGCATCGACCATGGCGAAGAGGATGATGCTGAAGAAGCCCTTGTAGTTGAAATAAGTGGACCTGGACTTGGCTGGAGCTTTGCAGGCCACGTGCTTGCCATCTATGGCTCCAACGGTGTGGGGGAAGTTCCACTTCTGATACCATTGCTCTGCAACTTTCTTCCAGCCTTCTTCAGTGGAGGGGCACTGGAGGAGCTCCTCCAGGTATTCTTTGATGATGGCCTGCACCACTTCTCTGACCACAATGCTGATGGTGTTGTGTGGCACCCTCCATCCATACTGCATGCTCCTGTAGGTGGTCTCTGAGGCCAGGTGGTGCAGAGTCAGTGCCACCTTGATCCCAGGGTCCAGGCTGGGCCAGAGGTTGGTGCTCTGCTTGGTCAACCTGGGTGTCAGCCGCTCCACAACTTCGTCAAACATGGCTGGAGGCATCCTCATGAAGTTCTGGAATGCACGAGTGTCTTCGTTCGTCAGCTCCATCATCAGCTTGTTGTATAGTCCGTACTCTGCTCTTCTCCCGATCCATCCTCGGACCCAGACGCTTTTTGGCCGCCTCTTTTTCTTCCCGTAGAATAGTTGAAAGAGCCTGTAGATGGCTTCGGACTGTTGCAGAAGGATGGTGGCTACCAAAAGGACTGTGTTACGATCCATGGTGGACATGACTGGATGCTTTGGAAGAGCAAGAGGCAGATGAAGGCTGCAGAGGTCTGCACAGGTGGGCTGCTGGTCTGAAAGTGTGATCTAGGTGAGTTGCTCCCCCTTTTTATAGGCAATTTAGGTTTTTCCCTATGTGTCCTTTTGCATCCTCTAGGCATCCTCTAGACATCCTTAATATCCGAGATAGGTCCCCTCTGCGAACGTTTTTTCCATTTTAAATGCTTTCTATGCGAGCTGCATCCACTTTCATCCTTTCTCCGTCCGTGCTACTAACGCTGTGCGTCCGTCCTCTGTCCGTTCCGCTTCCTCCCTTTTTCTGCTGGAGTGGATTTGAGTTGCGCGGATGCGCAGCGTATGCCTAGCGGATGTAGCGGATGCGTAATGGATGACGACGGATGTAGAATGGATGTTCCCTGTATGCATAGTGGATGCAGAACGGACCCGTTGGATACATTTTCCGCTCAGAAAGTTTTGAGCAGCTCAAAACTTTTTGAGCGGATGGAACCTCAGTCGAGGGATGCTGGATGGATAGAGAGGAAGAAAAACGGACGCAGTTAGTACAGAACAGATGCATCGCGCTAACCAACGGATGGCAAGTGTTTCTCTCCCTTTTACATCCTCTTTCCATCCGTTTGTGCAGTGTGACATGGGCTTTAGTCTTTCTCTTTTCTTTTCTAGAAGAGCTGTATGCTTTTTCCCTTTTTTGATTATTCAGGTTTACATATTCCAATCTTCCTTTGGTTAATTAGAGTGCAGTTAAGTAAGGCTTTATTTGTTTCTGTTTGCTTTAGATTATTTCTTATTTATTGTTCTATGTCATAAATATTACTTTTTGACTTGAAACGGCAATTTTCTTTTCTATTTTGCTTTGTAGCTTAATAGAGCTATTATATAGTACATTGAATAGTTATATTGGAAATCAGGTAACCCAAATTGACTGCCTCACTATTAGCCATACTCATGCTGTACTACTATATTTGTGAAAACACCAAATATCTCTCTCCCTTGAGTTGTGTTTAAAGGAACTGAACAGCTTTTCTTCTGAAATTCATCCTCCCCACAATAAGTCTGAATGCTATTGTTATTGTTATTTCAAGAAAGGGATTCAGAGCATATCCCTCTTTCAGATTTGGTGGAACAAGCAGAATCAATAGGAAGGATGTGTGTGTAATGTTTGTGTGTGTGTATGTGAAAGAGAGAGAGGGGGAAAGAGGGAGAGAGAAATAAAAGCCAGATACATTTTCTATATGTTGGTTGTGGTTAGCTTCATAATTTGCAATGACCATTAACTAAGAAAAACATTCCAGTTAATGATACCCAATAGAACTGTGTTTTCCTTCTACAGATTATTTGAAAAATTCCAGTCTAAGATTCCAGTCTTGTTCCTGGTTTAGTGCACTCCTCATATACACTCATGATATTTTAATGGAATTTAATGCCATCCATACACGAGTTGTTCAATATTGGCCAAGAAAATTAAATATATAGCCAGGTTTACATTTAGAGAAGTCAATATCTAGAATTAAAACAAGGAATAAGCTTTCTTCCCACTTTGATTTTTGAAAGCTAGAGAAAGTTATGTTTCAAATTCTGTGCACCTTTAATCTAGAATAAATAATTGTTAATCCAATTAAAAAAGTCTTTAAATTGGAATGTGATTTAAAATCTGAGATGGTTCCTTTTCAAGAAAGATAATCATCTTTTAATGACCCCATAATCCCTTGCAGGGTGGAGTCTGGGCAACTGAATGGAGCTAGAGGAGTGTTTAATGGCCAGATGCCCTTTGTGTTGACAATGTGGAGTTTTTGTTCAGCAGATATGTTCCCATTGTGTCCAGAGAAAGAAATATTTGCTTCTACCTAGGATCGAACTCACAGCCTCCTGATTGTGAGGCAAGAGTTCCACTTCTAGGCCACTGCACCACTCGTCCTTTTCAAGAAAGATGAACCTGAAGAAAACCCCTCACTCATCCCCCTCCATTATATACTCTGAACACTCATCTATATCCCACTCTTATTTTAAAGATAAATTATTTGGAAGCAGATAGGTAAATACTTTTCAGTCACAGCAGTCGCTGCAGTGGAGTAAAAATGTTAGTTGTCGTAGTACAATTGTAGATAAAGCATCAGCTTATATATTACTTTTTTGGACATAATTACCCCTTCAAGGTTCTATGTACAATTTATAAGATTTATATGACCGTTTATACAACCCTGGGCAGCTTAACAACTATAAACCAAACAATCATAAAAATGATAAAAATAATATTTATAAAATGAATTTTAAAAAACAAGATTGATAACATGCAATGGTAATAGTGAATGGATAAATAACAAAACAGCTGTGAATTGCATTTCACTGAAGGAGAAGGGGAAGAACTACATTTTATTCATAATTAACATTCATGTAAGCTTGGAGCTTTATTTTAGAACAAGGTTGTGACTTAGCTGCTTTTGGGAAATCACCTTGGATGGGAGAATCTGCTCTTTTTAGAATAAAATAGAATAAATAGAATGGAATGGTATGGAATGGAATAGAATAGAATAAAATTCTTTATTGGCCAAGTGTGATTGGACACACACAAGGAATTTGTCTTGGTGCAAATGCTCTCAGTGTACATAAAAGAAAAGATACATTCATCAAGAGTCAAGACTCATAAGTTACAACACTTAATAATAGCCACAGGGTACAATAAGCAATCAAATCATACTGGGAAAAAGTCAACATAAATTGTAAAGGCCCTGTCCCACTGGCTGATGGACGCAAAACGTATGCATAAAGGACACAGCAGACGAGCAAAATTTGGGGGTGGCTCCATCCATTGTCATCCGCTCCAAAAAGTGGCAAAAATTTGCATAAACAGAACAGAAAAGAATGGAAAAGAATGGACGTGGGTAGTATGTAGCGGGGATATTAAGCGGATGTTCATAGGAAGCCTAGCGGATGTATATCGGATGCAAACCGTTCACTGTGCATCCTTTCTATCTCCGTGCTACTAACACTGTGTAGACGTTCTGTGTACCTTTTGTTTCCTCCCTCTTTCCGTTTTCAGCTGCAACGGATGTGAGTTGCGAGGATGCCCAGAGGATGCAGAGTGGATACAGCAGACATTTAACGGATGATAAACGGACATAGAACGTTTGTTGCTCAGATGTCACGGATTTACATTTTACACAGCAGAAAGTTCATCCGTTCTCAAAGTTTTGTGCAGCTCAAAACCTCTTGGCCAGATGAAATCTCAGTGGACGGATGCTGGAGGGATAGAGCGTATGAAACACGTATGCAGTGAGTACACAATGGATGCATCGTGTTTTCCAATGGATGGCAAGCTTTTTTTAATGTTTTACATCCTCTTTGCATCCGTTGGTGCAGTGGGACATGGGCTTAAGGATACAAGTGACAAAGTTACAGTCATACAGTCACAGTGGGAAGGAATGGGTAATAAGGAGCGATGAAAAGATTAATAGTAATAGTAGTGCAGACCAATGATGGGATTCAATTTTTTTACTACTGGTTCTATGGGCGTGGTTTGATGGGTGTGGCAGGGGAAGGTTACTGCAAAATCCCACTCCCTCCCCACCCCACTAACCTGCTTTCCAACTCCGTTCTCCTATGCAGGGCAACAAAAGAAGACCCACTAGCCTGCTTTCCAGCTCGTTCTCCTATGCAAGGCAACAAAAGAAGACACAGCCAATCAGCTAGGACTCAGGAGGCAGAGAATAGATGGGGACGGGGCCAGTCAGAGGTGGTATTTGACGGTTCTCTGAACTACTCAAACTTTCCACTACTGGTTCTTCAGAACTGATCCGAACCTGCTAAATACCACCTCTGGTGCAGACTTAATAAATAGTTGGACAGTGTTGAGGGAATTATTTGTTTAGCAGAGTGATGGTGTTTGGGAAAAAAACTGTCCTTGTGTCTAGTTGTTCTGATGTGCAGTGCTCTAGTCTATAGCGTCGTTTTGAGGATAGGAGTTGAAATAGTTGATGTGAGGGGATGTGAGGGGACTATAAATATTTTCACCACCCTCTTTTTGACTTGTGCAGTATACAGGTCCTTGATGGAAGGTAGGTTGGTAATAATTGTTTTTTCTGCAGTCCTTTTCCACAGTTTCTGAAATATGTTGTCTTATGATTAGAAAATGCTATATTGGGATCATCACAAAAGATAGAAAAGATAAACTTGAAACCAGTTATCCATGTAGGTTATTGGGGGGGGGGGGTAGGGGGAGAAGGAAGGAGGAAAGGGAGGGAGGGAGGAAGAGAGGGAAGAATAGGAAATGGAGATAGTGGAATTTAGGAGAGACAGGATTAAGGAAAAAAGGAAAGGAAAGGAAAAAAGGAGAGGAAATAAAAGAAAGGAAAGGAAAAAGGAGAGGAGAGGAGAGGAAAAGAGAGGAGAGGAGAAGAAAGGAAAAGACTTGGGGAAAGGATGGATGGAGGGAGAGTGTGTTTGCTTATTTCCATTTAAGTTTCATATCATGCATTTGTGTCCATGGATGGTATAAACAAGGCAAATTACATCATGTCCATTCTTTATGTGGGCATGTACACATAAAACAGCAGCAATGAAGAACTTCTCCGTATTAAACATATAACAGAAAGAGAGAAATTCATCTGTCTCTTAATAAACAATAAACCATTAAGTCTTTTCATTTTTGTAAATGATTTTGTAAAACCACAAATTAGTTAACTGCCAGAAAATCCCATTACTCCTTCCTTTTCTTTGCTGCCAAGAAGTGCCCTTTAAGTGAGCAAAATTTTTCAGCAAGGGGAAAAAAACCAAGATAAAATGTCAGTTCATGAAACCTTTTATCCCTGTTGAAGAAGCTAGGTCTTTTTAAAAAAAAGAAATTTGGGGAAATAACATTTTCCTGACTGTGTTCATATTAGGCATGCCATGTACAATCTGATATATGACAGCTAATTTGTCTCCTGAGAATCTGGAGCATTAGGTAAAAACACCATAAAATGAGAATTTTGATTGTTGAGAAAAAAAAGTGTGGGGGGGAAGCCTTAAACTTTCTGTTTGTGTGAATTGAATGGGTTTATGATTTGAACGACTTTCTGATGTTCAAATAACTGTATGCACACATGATAATATTATGCAAAACCTGCCCTTATGTCTGGCACAAGTATATTTAAGATGTGGTATTTGCATGATACATTGTCATGTATGTGCTATTGCCTATGACTCTCTCCCTCCATGCAAGATAATTATGGGTCCTGGGCAGGTGATATTCACCTGAACATCTTCTCCACGGGTAATGATAACAATATAGTGAAGATTGGAAGATAGCTGCCATTTTAATTTTCAGTGTAAGGAACTGAAGCGGACTCAGTGGAATCAGCTTAAGGTTACTTCTTACAGGGATAATCTAAGAAAGGCTGTGAAGCTCATGGCCCGTGGGCCAGATGCGTCACACGCTGGCCATGCCCACACCTGGTATACCGAAGTGGAAAAAAGTCATGATATTTGATGTGGTGACATCGTGAGATTGAAACCCCTGATTTAAGCTATCTAAAAATGAGGCACCAGAAACGGGAACCACAATTCTATCAAATCTGGAAGAATTTTATGGTTAACCCTAATAACAATAGACCACAACATGGTAATACTTCACAAATACACTGTGTGTATCTGTGTGCATATTTGTATGTGTGTGTATTATCCCACGTCATTGTAGTTGTGCTTTTAAGGTTGTAGCAACGTTTCAGCAGAATCTCATCTGCCATCATAAGGCTTCTGTATTGTGTTCGTCTAGGAGTCAGACTTTCACAGCCATTTCAAATTTGGAGCTAGTTTTAAATTTGTTTTAAATTTGGGGCTAGCCTACTGCTGTGCCAGATTGGTTTTTTCTTCATCCTGGTTGGTTGGGAATCTTGGTCTGTGTTTATTGGTCTTGGAGTTTGCTGTGTTCTGCTTCATTGGTGTTTCTAATATCTTCTGTCTGTTTTGTGGCTTTTTGTATGTCTTGATTGGCTGGCAACATTGTGTTCCTGTATTGGAGGTTTTTAGTGCAGCTTGGCTCCAAGTAAATGGACGGCTATCATTTGTTAAGGCCCTGTCCCACTGCACTTACAGATGCAAAGAGGATGTAAAACATTAAAAAAAGCTTGCCATCCATTGGAAAACGCTATGCATCAGTTGTGTACTCATTGCATACATATTTCATACGCTTTATACGTCAAGCATCCATCCAGTGCGATTTCATCCGCGCAAGAAAACTTTGTGAACGGATGAACTTTCCGCCGTGTACGATGTAAATCCACGACATACGTTCTATGTCCATTTAGTATCCGTTAAATGTCCTCTGTATCCTCTCTGC
Organism: Laticauda colubrina; assembly: GCA_015471245.1. Classification (NCBI taxonomy): domain Eukaryota; kingdom Metazoa; phylum Chordata; class Lepidosauria; order Squamata; family Elapidae; genus Laticauda; species Laticauda colubrina. The sequence goes on along the minus strand of BLBF01000065.1, from coordinate 11,994,863 downwards.
ATCCTCTGGGCATCGTCGCAACTCATATCCGCTGCAGCTGAAAACGGAAAGAGGGAGGAAACAAAAGGTACACGGAACGTCTACACAGCGTTAGTAGCACAGAAATAGAAAGGATGCGCAGTAAATGGTTTGCATCCGATATACATCAATGTGGCATCCCCTTTCTTTCCTTGAGGCTTACGTGATGCATCCGCTTCATCCGCTATGCGTCCACTTCGCAATTCTCCCCCGGAACCCGTTCGGAGGTGTCATCCACTGTCATCCGCTAGGCTTCCTATGAACATCCATTTAACATCCCCACTACATACTACCCATGTCCGTTCTTTTCCATTCTTTTTATGCAAATTTTCACCACTTTTTGGAGTGGATGACAACGGATGGAGCCACCCCTGAAACTTTGCTCATCCACTGTGTCCTTTATGCATATGTTTTGCATCCAGCGGCCAGTGGGACCGGGCCTTTAGGAAGCGAGGTTTCATCTAGGTGCCTGGTTGGGGTGTGTTTGAGCTGGAGGTATTGGGAGAATCTGTTTGTGCCCACGTGTTTGTCTGGCTTGTGAGTGCAGGATTCCAAATAATTGACAGTCTGGTGGAATCATCTCTTCTATTCATGCTTTCAGGTCTTTTTTCAATCTCTATGGCTTCTCTGATAATTCTGTAGCTGGGTTTTTCTAAAGTGGCTTGGGTTTGGGTGCCATTGAAGTCAATGCTGTGACCTGTTGCTTTCATGTGTTGGACTAGAGAGAAAGTGTGTTCCAGCTTCTTTACTGCATTTTTGTGTTCATCCAGGTGGGTACTTATTCTTCTATTGGTCTGTCCAATGTATGTGGCAGGGAATGATGCAAAGGGGACTTCATGTATGCCTTGGTTCTCCAGGTCAATTTTATCTTTGGGGTTTCTTAGGATGGCTGCTATTTTTCAGTCTGTTTTGGAGGCAGTCTTGATGTGATGCCTACATAGTATCGTACTGATTTTGTCTGTAGTACCGCTCATGTAAGGCAGGACAGCTGTTCCATAGGTCTGTTCATCTTCTAGGTGTCCATTATGTCTCAGTGTGTTTTTGTGGATCAGGCCAGTGATGTTGCTTTTGTGGAAGCTGTTGGCTGTCAGTACTTTAGTCAGGGTGCATAGTTCAGTCTTTATGTGTGTCTTGTCTGCCAGGCATTTGACTCTGGCAATTAGAATTTTGGCCATGGAGTTTATCTGTGCTGAGTGGTGGTGGGATTGGGCATTGAGGTAGCGATTGGTGTATATTGTCTTCTGGAATATGGTGTGTCCGAGTGTGCCATCTGTTTTTTTTTTTTTTTTGTAGATTAATACATCTAGGAATGGTAGTTGTTTATTTGTTTCCGTTTCCATGGTGAATTTGATTTTGGGGTGTGTGCTGTTTAGCTGTGTTAGGAAATTGCTTAGGTTTTCTTTTCCATGGGGCCAAATCACAAATGTGTCATCGATGTATCTTAGCCATAGTTTGGGTTTGTGGGTGGCATTAGCCAGGGCTCTGGATTCGAATTCTTCCATGAACAGGTTTGCAATGACGGGTGACAGTGGTGAT
>BLBF01000065.1:11957719-11988309 GCA_015471245.1 Laticauda colubrina | reverse complement strand
TTCAAAATCCAGGAAAGAAATACTTAGACTCTTTAGTTTAGAGAAAATATATCTTTTACTGAAAGTGAAGTGGTAGCAACGAAAGAATTCTGAATCTGAGAATTTAGGTGCGCAATTCACATATAGAAAATGATGGAAATGTTCCCACCCCCAACAGTTCAACTGACACTTCCAACTAGAAGTTGTGGATATGATCATGTGGCATCTTCAGGTGATGATGAGGCCTCTTTCCGTTGACCTTGGCATAGTTTGATAACGGGTTGCAGTTGCGCAGAGAAAGAAGAAAGCTAAGCGAGAAATAGAAACCTAACTCTATTTTATGCTCCCCCCTTCCATTTATACATCAGACGAATGTCACTCCTCCAGCTCACTTCCCCAGCTATTCCTACCTCCCTTTTCCACCCCCCTGTTACTTATGGCAGTCAAAAAGATGCAAAGCAATAGCAGAAGATCTTGAAGACTGACATTCGGCCCTCCTAGAAAAAGGGAAATCATCAGTCCTAGAAGTCCTAGAAGAAAGAGAGAGGAGAGAATATAAAGACAATTATTAATCAGTAAACAATTTCAAAACAATACACTCCTAAGGCTTATCAGGATACTTGGAACGAAATGCTTTGATCAACTTAGGGGCTTTAAAGTCGGTCTCATGAACCCATTCGGCTTGTGAAGAAGGGAAATGTTTCCAGGCTACAAGATACTGGAGTCGACCCCTCCATTTGCGAGAATCCAGAATTTCTTTAACTTCAAAATGTTCTTCGCCTTCAATTAATATTGGTATGGGAGAGTCAGTCTGAATGGGCCTTAGGTCAGAAGTACGCTCAGGTTTTAGCAAACTAACATGGAAAACCGGATGAATTCGTCGAAGAGTTTTTGGTAAGTTCAGCTGGACCGTGACAGGATTTATAATCCGTTCAATTGTGAATGGACCAACGTATTTAGGACCAAGCTTCTTTGACTTTTGAGTGGTCTGCAGGTATCTGGTGGACAGGAAAACCTTGTCGCCCACTTTATATTCCTTCTGTGGGGATCTTTTCTTGTCAGCAAATTTCTTATGAGCTTGATGGGCCTCACCTAATGCTTTGCGTGTTACTGGCCAGTTAAGTTGGAGTTGAGTTATCCATTCATCCAACGAATGGATATTTGGCTTTTCACGAGGAAGTTCAGGTATGGGAACGAAATCTTGTCCCGAAGCCACTTTAAATGGAGTAAATCCAGTACTGCTGTGTACGGAGTTGTTGTATGCCACTTCAGCAAATGGTAGTAATTCGGACCAGTTATCTTGTTGATAGTTTATGTAACATCTGAGATATTGTTCTAACAGTGAGTTAGTCCTCTCACAAGCCACATTGGTTTGGGGGTGGTGGGCAGAGCTTAGCCCCTGGGAGGAGCCTATTAACTTCAGGAACTCTTTCCAAAAATTTGAAGTAAACTGGACCCCTCTGTCAGAGATTATGCGTTCCGGGACGCCATGTAACCTGTAGATATGTGATATAAATAATTTAGCCAGCGTCTTAGCAGATGGAATCTTGGAACAAGGTATGCAATGTACTTGTTTGGAAAACAAATCAGTCACTACCCAGATGACCGTGTTTCCACCACTTTCGGGTAGTTCTACTATAAAGTCCATAGAGCTTTCCTTCCAAGGAGTCGTTGGTCTAGCTACATTTTGTAAAAATCCTACTGGCTTACCAGGAGGTCTCTTTGCCGAAGCACAAATCGGACAGCTAGCTACGTAAATTTCAATGTCCTTTTTTAAAGTAGGCCACCAGAATTGCCGCTTGACTAGATGTAAGGTCTTCACAAATCCGAAATGGCCAGCTGCTTTAGAATCATGAGCCTGTTGTAGTATTTGGCTCCTCAATACTTGTGGCACATACAACTTGGCCCCCACCCAAGCCAAACCATCTCTAATTGTATAGTCATTTGAATGAGCCAGGAACCATTCGTCCAGTTTTAAAGCTTCTTTTAATTGTTCGGTACAGTCATTCGCTAAAACCACTTCTTGGTTCTTCCTTTGGGCTCTGGTAACCACTGGGGCAGCTAGGTGTTTGGCTGAGACAATTGGGCTTATCACCTCCTGATGCATACTATTATATTGAGGTAGTCTAGAGAGAGCATCCGCCATGAAATTCTTCCCGCCTGGAATGTACTTCAATGAGAAATTGAATCACTTGAAATACTGGGCCCACCGAACTTGTTTAGGGGACAGCTTCCGGGGTGTTTTTAAGGCTTCCAGATTCTTATGATCAGTCCATACCTCAAACGGGTGTTTTGCTCCTTCCAGGAAATGTCTCCAGGTCAATAAGGCCCAATGAACTGCAAAAGCTTCTTTCTCCCAGATGGCCCATCTTCTCTCTGTTTCAGACAGTTTACAGGAGGTATACGCACAAGGCTGTAAGGTCCCTTTCTCGTTGATTTGCAGTAATACCGCTCCAATAGCTACATCACTTGCATCAGCTTGAATCACAAAAGGAGTGTCCATATCCGGGTGTTTCAGCACTGGTTCTGCAGCAAATAGTCGTTTTAGCTTTTCAAAAGCGGCTTGGCACTCCATGGACCACTCCAGCGGCTTTCCTGGCCTCGGCTTCACCTCCCCTTTTGTTTTTAAGAGATTGGTGATGGGCATTGCTATCTTAGCAAAGGTCGGGATGAATTGCCGATAAAAATTTGCAAATCCCAAAAAGCTTTGAAGTTGTTTTCTAGTGCGTGGTGGAGCCCACTCCAGAACGGCACGCACCTTCTCTGGATCCATCTCTATGCCTTCAGATGAAATGCGATATCCCAAATAGTCAATTTTGTCTTGGTGGAATTCACACTTTGACAATTTAGCATACAACTTAGTGGCACACAGTTTCTGTAAAACCGACCGCACTAACTTCACATGTTCATCCAGCGTCTCTGTGTAGATAAGGATATCATCAAGATAAACCCAAACCCCCCTGTATAAATGTTCATGTAACACTTGATTGATCATTTGCATGAATACAGCTGGGGCCCCTTGTAAACCAAAAGGAAGAACGTTGAATTGGAAACATCCCATCGGGCAGTTTAAAGCGGTCTTCCACTCATCCCCTTCCTTAATTCGAATCCGGTAGTAAGCTTCTCTCAAATCTAACTTGGTGAAGATCTTTCCCTTTGCTAAATGGGCCAACATGTCCTTCATCAAAGGAAGGGGGTACACGTTTTCTACAGAAATAGCGTTCAAATTTCTGTAATCCACCACCAAGCGTTTGGAACCATCTTTCTTTTCACGGAACAACACTGGGGCCGCTACCCGGGGTCTAGCAGGTTGAATAAAACCACGTTCCAAATTTTTATCAATAAACAATCTTAGCTCTTTCAATTCCCGTGGGGTCATTGAGTACAATTTTGGTTTCGGGAGTTTCACCCCGGGCAAAATCTCAATAGCACAGTCTGTTGGTCGGTGAGGCGGAAGCTCATCCGAGGCCCTCTCACTGAACACTTCTTTTAAATCCCAATACTCTTTAGGAATTTTCTCCTCATCTTTTATGTGCTCAGTACTTGTGGAAGCTATTTCAATTAGGGCCCCAGGCTTCGGCTGCGATCTGGCCCCTCCTCCCTGTCGCTGCTTTGTGCGTATGCGCAACAACCCCTTTCTCCAGTTAACCTGGGGGTTCCATTTCCAGAGCCAGGGAAATCCCAGTATTAATGGTTGCTCCATTCCAGGGACCACAATAAACCGCAGAGTCTCATCATGCTCTCCCATGATCATTTCTATAGGTTCCGTGACAAAATGTGCAGGGCAACCTCCAGCCACTGATCCATCTAATTGGCAAAAGGAAATGGGCATCTTCAAATGTTTTAACTTTAGGCCCATTTTCTTCACTACTTCCGTGTTTATTATACACCTGGTGCACCCAGAATCTAACAGGGCTAGCATTTCCCCTTCGACCCCTGAATTGGGTACTCTCAACTTCACCGGAATGGTCATAGGGCCCACACTTGGACTTACCAGGAAGTCGTCTTCCGAGTCAGAAACCTCCTCCTCAGGGGTCACTGGGGCTTCTGATTATTCTGCTGCGGGACGGGCGACCTCTGCTGTCTCTCTCGTCTTTAGTGCTGTTTCGCGAGGCTTCGCTGGGGATTTTTCAGGTTTCTTTCCTTCCTTGGGCGCCCCCTTTTGCTCCAACTTGACTCTGCAGTTCACAGCCCGGTGACCTTCTTTCCCGCATCGAAAGCAGGCTGAGGGGTTGGGTCTTGCCGCCACTCCTCCCCTCTGAGGTTTAGGAGCCTCTTGAGGGCGCGAGGGGGAAAACTTGCTCCACCCATAACCTCCCCGCCGTTTACTTCGGATTAAATCAATTTCCACTTCTTCTGCCAACAGGTACCACATCTGCAAGTTATTGGGGTCTCTTCTAGCAGTGCATCTCTGGTACACATCTTCATTTAAACCATCTTTAAACAGTTCTATCAGAGCTTCTTGGGGCCAGCCTCGGAAATGGCCTGCTAACTGTCTAAATTCTTGAGTGTTATTACACAGACCTCCGCCCCTGTCTTATGGTTTTCATCCTAATTCGGGCCTTGCGCTCCGCCAGTGGGTCCTCAAACCTAGCCCGCAGTGCAGCCATAAATAGGTTATAATTCAGCAACTGAGGAGCATTATCATTATGCAAAATCACCATCCACTCTGCCGCTATTCCCTCCAGAGCCCTGGTAACACACCTCACTTTGGCTGCTTCTGAGGGAAAATCCTCCCCATACTCCTCCATATGGCTCCATACTTGAGCGAAGAAAAATCCCAAGGCTTTGGGATCCCCTCCGTATTTTACTTCTAACGGAGGCAGCCTAGGAGCTCTACGCCTTCTAGGAGTCACACCTCCCGCCGAAGGCCCCGGGGCTGCTGCTGGATCGGGTTGATTTATGGGAGAGGGAGTTGCTCTGCTTCTTCTGGCTGGGGCTGCCTCCCCTCCCCCTTCATACGTTTGTGGAGCTTGAGGTTGTTCAAAGGCTTCATTCAGGAGTTTCCTGGCTTGATCCAGCAAGAGTTCCCTCTTTTCCTTCTCTTGCCAAGGCTCCTCTTTTCCACGCCGACGGGTAGTTGTGACCCCAGGGGGGGGGTCCTTCTCCGGATCTTTCCAACCAACTCCCACCGACCATCTGGGCTTCACAGCTGGATCCTCTTCCAGACTGAGCTCTGCTAGCGATTGGGCTTCCTGCACCAGCGAAGAATCTTGGCCTCCAATGGCTCCTAGATCCTCCTGGTCACTATTTGAAGATGACATGATGTCCAGGCCCCCTCAGAAGAAAATTGGGTATTCTCTCCGGGTGGGCCGGTGGAAAGAGATTCAGAATAATGTCAGGCGGAGCTCCATTCAAAATCCAGGAAAGAAATACTTAGACTCTTTAGTTTAGAGAAAATATATCTTTTACTGAAAGTGAAGTGGTAGCAACGAAAGAATTCTGAATCTGAGAATTTAGGTGCGCAATTCACATATAGAAAATGATGGAAATGTTCCCACCCCCAACAGTTCAACTGACACTTCCAACTAGAAGTTGTGGATATGATCATGTGGCATCTTCAGGTGATGATGAGGCCTCTTTCCGTTGACCTTGGCATAGTTTGATAACGGGTTGCAGTTGCGCAGAGAAAGAAGAAAGCTAAGCGAGAAATAGAAACCTAACTCTATTTTATGCTCCCCCCTTCCATTTATACATCAGACGAATGTAACTCCTCCAGCTCACTTCCCCGGCTATTCCTACCTCCCTTTTCCACCCCCCTGTTACTTATGGCAGTCAAAAAGATGCAAAGCAATAGCAGAAGATCTTGAAGACTGACAGTGTTTGTGTGTGTGTGTGTGTGTGTGTGTGTGTGTGTTTGTATTTATAAAGTGTCAGTTTGTACATTGACAGTACATGGCTTTATATTTAATTTTAGTAGGGTTTTTGCATCTTCTGTATCTTTTTTTTTTTTTTAATGCATCCTGGATTTAACTAGATTTGTTTAATGAGCAGTATGACTTATAACCATAATTCCAGGGTCAGTTTCTACCCTAAGTCAAGGACTACCTGAAATCTAGTTAAAAAAACAAACAAAACCAAACTTAGCAAAACATTTCATTTTTGTTTCTTTGGCTCTTCAGATGATCAGTAGAAAAGAAAGTGAAGCAAATATTTCTGTTATTGAAAGCTCTCTCTTCTCCCCTTTCTTCTACAGGAGGGGGGGTGATGAATGGAAGGAGAGAGGAGTCCAACTCTTTCTTCTATCCTCCCAATTTCTGGAATTTAGTAGAAAATGAAGAACACAAACCTACCTCTTTCATAAAAAGCAAACAATGCTGAAGTTGGCATTGGATGGTAGATTTCTGCCTATTAGTCCTATTATGATGGCACCACTGGTTTTATGTGTTTTCTTTGCCATCTAATTCTCTCCCATTTTAGCATCTTGTTCCTTTCTAAACTGCCCCTGGTTCATTTTGATAGGGTTTTTTTTTTTTTTGCTTTTTAGCTTTTTCATTTTGCTTCAGCCTATTATTTTTCTCTGTTGAACATATTTGGGTGAGAAAAGGAGTTAAATCATATGAGCAACCAATATTATTATCATGTTTAATTGTTTTGCTTGGATGAATATTAAAAAAAAACACATTTCTACTGGTGTTCCAGAAGATGAATGTACATAAAATATTGCTATTCATCAGCAGATGGCAGTGTCGCAGTGTAATTACTATTGTTCCAATCGTGTTGTAGAACATATCTGAATTGTATTAAAATAAATAACTTAAATCCTGTTTGAGTTATATTTTATGAGATACCAGAGTGAAAAGGAACTAAATGCACAGTAGATATGATGCAGCTGAAATACAAGTGATTTAATTAAATTGTGGGCTTTGTAAATTGTAAATTAATTTTTTATGACATCCAGCATAGCTTTTCATGGTGTGTGAAAGTCATTTTGTTGAATGACACAGAGAGAGAAAGAGAGAGAGAGACAGAGAGAGAGAGAGACAGAGAGAGATGAATCTATTTGTTCTCTGCAGTTATTTGCTTGGCTTTCAGAGACCAGGTTCCAAGAGAAAAACATGTGTCAAGTACAGTAAATCCTCAAGATGCTCAAATATTATATACCTAAGTCTTGACTTGGATTGAAACACATTTTCTTCAAGATTGGATCTGTATCTTATTTGTTAATTATAACCGTATATATAATGGTTATTGTTTAGGAGAGAGCCAGAAGAATAAAGAAAAACATTTTTTGAAGATATAGATATGCTAAAATAGATATGCTAAAAAGGGGAATTATCTGAATGTATTTTAAATGTTGGTGAGCATTTTTTTCCAATATTACTCTTCCCACATTTCATTATCTAATTATTTCATAGCTGTAATCTTGTCCCTGCTTTTTCTGCCTCTTTTAAGCTGTGGTCCAATCTGATGTGTTAAGGAGCACAGTAGCTTGTGTGGTTAGGACACCAGGTTGGAGGTTAATAAGCTCGTGTTTCAGATCGGATGTCATGGCCCCATTGGAGCTCGGATCTGAGGAGGAGGAGGAGGAGGAGGAGGAGGAAGAGGAGGAGAAGGTGGAGGAGGAGGAGATGGAGCCAGGGCTGACAGAGGGGGATGGTGCAGTCCCTATGACCCAGGAGAAACGACCTGGGGAGGAGAACGAGGCAGTCCTGGGTCTCTCGGGTCTTGGAAGTGTAGGTAGGGATGAAGAAAGGGTGCAGAATGACTGAGCAAGGGGGGAGGAGAGGGAAAGGATAGGCAGCAGAGCAGAGGAGTGATGGAGCTCTGGAGATGAGCAAAAGGACTTTTGCCTTTTGGCCTGGCTGGGTAATCTATGAATTGTTGTTTGGGGGACAGAGGATGGAGCCTTACTGGTTGGCGGAGAGTCATTTGTTTAACCATTCCCAAGAAAAATAAAGATCTCTCTCTGAAGGCTTGCCTAACTGTGACACCCAGTCAAGGATATGAAAGGAGCATCCAATTGGACATCCCTTGGGCAACAGTGATATCACCAGCTTATCCTTTCAACCTGGATGTGCTTTTGATATGAGTATGATGCATCTGCTGTGTTTACCTGGCATGATAGAGCAGCTAATTTTCCTTGGCCAGCCACATTTTCATTCTTATTGGGATTAAGTATTCTGCTGTCATATTGAGACTTAACTTTTTAGGGTAGATAATTGAATTTAATAATTTTGGCCAATTAAACTTCCTTATCCAAGTTTAATGCAGGAGAAGCATTAGAAAGACCTATTCTGGAAACTCCATGTGTTGTAGATATGGTTGAGTTTTACTCATCATAATGAACTATAATGAAGCTTTCTTGGTTTTAGCTTAGCAGGTTGTATGAACCACAGCTTGATGTATTATGGATTGTTTAATCAGGGTTATGTAAACCCATTTGAGATTCAGTTCTCTTACTCATTTTGATCACAGTGCTTTGAAGTGGTTCTCTGGTTTTATGAATGGTTCTTATTTCTAAAGAAAATCAACCTTCTCTTTTTAGGGATATGGAAAGTAGAGAGCTTTGATGTTAACATTTGAGGAGGCTATATTTTGTTTTTGGAAAATATTTTCTTTTCTATCTTTCCTTTGTTAATACAGTTTATTTCTGATTCCATGTTAATTTGTTCTGAGCCCTGAAAGGTAGCTCCTTCTATTAAATTAATATGTTACAGTTATGAAAACAGACAGTTCCAGGAATTACTTTAAGATTTTGTTAATGTAACCTTATAATAAAATAGAATTCATCCATCTGGATATGTGTCCTGTCTGGACCCTCTTGCAAGCAAGGCTGGCATCAATCTTGCCAGCATGAAAATACATTTCTCTTAATATTTGTTTCTGTTGTTGAATTATATTAATTATATTATCCCAAAATACCATTCAGTATTACAACCCCTATGTTAGAATTGACCAATGTCTAATTGCTTTATCCACCTTTCTACTGAATAGTTATATTCTTAATTAACTGCTAGAATGTGTATAAATGTATTTTTTTTTCAAATCCTAATTCTAAGTCAAATATTTAATTTTTATAGGGTCTATATTCAACTTCTACACAACAATATACAACACAATACTGCAATCTATATGGTAAATATATATAATAAATATAATAAATGTTATGTAATAAATAGTATATCCAGTCCAACAAAGTTTGAGTTTTAAATTTGATCAGAATGTAAATATTTTAAATATAGATGTGTTTTTATTTAACCTAATCTGACCTTATTTAAAATATTAAATATTCTTAATATTCTTAAACACAAATAATGTTACACGAAATCAAAGTTATTTTCACCCCAAATAAGGCAATTATATTATTTTCCCTGTGTATCTAATCTGAATGTAACGATCTCTATTATTAATAAATTAATCAAATAAATTACTTCAAATATTTAACACTTCAAATACTTAACACTCTAATACAGAAATCTGTACTCCTTCCCTCAAAAGACAAATTTATATTTGTTATAAAGAGAAGATAGAAAAGGAGAGATAACACCAGAAAATAAGTAAATAAGCAAATTTATGCAAAAAAAAGGGATAGCAATAGGAAAAGAGAAAAAAGGATTTTTACAGTCAGTTTTTAATTCTCCGTCTCTGGTTGCAATTATTTTTTTCTCCATTCAAACATACCAAAAGTGGGGAGGTAAAAAGTGCTGAATAATAGCTACTGTTAATCTGTATTTTCTGAGTCTTCTAATTTACTTTTTTTTTTTTTAAATGTTCCTAAATTCAATTTCCTGGTTTCTTCCAAATACAACCACCTCCTCAATTGGAATAATGTTCTCCCACAGGTCTATTGAAAGATCTATTCAGCAGTTAATATTAGATATATTTTTAACAATACTTTTGGAGTTTCTCAGTATCTTGTATAATGCCGTGCTATCTCTTCTCTGTCAGCCTCAGTCCTCTTCTCGTCCTCACTTCAATAAAGTTTATCAAAAGGAAGTTTATCAAAAGGAAGTTGTCCAAGTAACAATGAAATATAGAGTTCCAGTTCCTCCCCAACTATTGGAGTCTTTTTAAACAAGAATTTCCAAACCGCAAAGGCTTCTCTTTCGATCGTTGTAATCCACACTTTCACTTCAGTCTGCCAGAACTTTTCCCCCACGCTTGTCTCTCCTCCGCTTTTTAGCCACTTTCTTTTCAGGCTTCTGACAGAGACTTATACAAAAGATTATAACTTGCCAGTCTTCCTCCTCACCATTAAGTTCCCTGTGCCACACTTTTCTCCGACGGTCTCACAAACTGTCACTTATTTGTGTTTTGCTTCAATGGCAGTCCGGACTTAGAGCCGCCTTTGACAGGAGGCTAATCTTGCTCATTGGGCTCTGGAGGGCTCCTTTTCGCTGCAGGGCGTTGCCTTCCCCACACTGCAGCCCGAGTATCCCCCACACTGACACGAATCTCTCTGTGATTCAAGCACCCTCTAAGGATCACACTAACTGCAAGAAGAGATTAATTGAAACTGCAGATGGACTTCTGCACCTCTGTTCGTCCTTGCCTTGCCACCGGAAGTCGGTCTTCCATTTTGAGATTTCCTAATATTAAAAGAAATGACTTCTACAACTACTACAGCTTTAAAAACTGGAAAGAAGACTACCCCAACATTAACAACTATGTTGGCAACAGCTTCTCCCATGGTTCAAAGTACTACAGAAAAGACGCTCCCAGCTGAAAAACCAGCTAATGTCTCGAATGCCAACATTCAAACAATTTTGCTAACCTTACAGGAATCGATGACAAAACTACAAGAGACAATGATAAAAAATCATAGTGAAACAAGAGCAGATATTAATGAATTAAAAGAAGAAATGGCAAAATTAAAAGCAGAAATGAAAGCAGATATCTCTAAAGTAGAAGATAAGATTGGAATACTACAAAAGCCTTGGAAAAAAATGAAGCAACAATAAAAGAAGTAGAGAAAAGGACTGAACAAACTGAAAAGAAATTCAAAAGAGTAGATGAAGAACTAAAAAATGTGAGCAAAGAAATGGAAGACTCATTAGTCTTCCTAGAGATGGACAAGGTGGCTATATACTTGAGATTCCAAAATGTAGAGGAATCCAAGGAAGAAGATCTGGAACAATTAATGGTGGAAATATTGGTGGGATTATTGAATAAGGATAAAGATGATTTATTAAGAGAATTCGATGAAGTATATAGAGTTAATACAAACTATGTGAGATGCCATAAATGCCCAAGAGAAGTTCATATACACTTTGCGAAAAGGAGCGTTCATGATATTATATTTAGGATGTCCAGGGACAGAATAATTAAGTATAAAGGCAAAGAAATTTTGATTCTCAAGTAAATCCCAAGAAGAGAAAGGGAAACAAGAAATTACAAATTTTTAGCAGCCTACTTAAATCAAAAAAGAATTGTATTTAAATGGTTAATCCCAGAGGGGATGTTAGTCTCATGGAAAGAAAAGAAAATTAAAATAGACTCCATGGAAAGGGCCCAAGAATTATATGAACAACTAGTAGACCAGGACAATCAAAGTAGTAAAGCCCCTGTCACACTGCACCAAGAGATGGAAAGAGGATGTAAAACGGAGAGAAACACTTGCCATCCATTGATTAACGTGATGCATCCGTTCTGTACTCACTGCATATATTTTGCTTCCTCTCTATCTGTCCAGCATCCGTTTATTGATGTTTCATCCACTCAGAAAGTTTTGAGCTGCTCAAAATTTTTGAGCGGAAAATGTATCCAATTTGTCCATTCTGCATCCGCTACGCATCCGCTAGGCATCCGTTCTGCATCTGTTATGCATCTGCTATATCCGCTAGGCATCTGCTGTGCATCCGCGCAACTCCATTCACTCCAGCAGTAAATGGACGCAGGGAGGAAGTGGAACGGACGCGAAACAGATGCAGAACAGATGCCTAGCGGATGCAGCATGGAAACAAAGCATGTAAAATGGAAAAAACGTTCGCAGAGGAGACCTATCTCGTATATTAAGGATGTCTAGAGGATGCCTAGAGGATGCAAAGGGACACCTAGGGGAAAACCTATACTGCCTATAAAAAGGGGGAGCAACTCACCTGGATCTCACTTTCAGACCAGCAGCCCACCGGTAAAGACCTCTGCAGCCTTCATCTGACTCTTCCTCTTCCACAGCATCCAGTCATGTCCACCGTGGATCATAACAAAGTCCTTTTGGCAGCCACCATCCTTCTGCAACAGTGCGAAGCCATCTACAGGCTCTGTGAACTCTACTACGGGAAGAAAAAGAGGCGGCCAGAAAGCATCTGGGTATGAAGATGGTTCACCAGAAGAGCAGAGGACAGACTGTACAACAAGCTGATGGTGGATCTCAGGAACGAAGACACTTGGGCATTCCAGAACTTCATGAGGATGCCTCCAGCCATGTTTGACGAAGTTATGGAGCGGCTGACACCCAGGTTGACCAAGGCAAATGGCAACTTCTGGCCCAGCCTGGAACCTGGGCTCAAGGTGGCACTGACTCTGCACTAACTGGCCTCAGGGACCACCTACAGGAGCATGCAGTATGGATGGAGGGTGCCACCCAACACCATCAGCATTGTGGTCAGAGAAGTGGTGCAGGCCATCATCGAAGAATACAAGGAGGAGCTCCTCCAGTGCCCCTCCACTGAAGAAGGATGGAAGAAAGTTGCAGAGCAGTGGTATCAGAGGTGGAATTTCCCACACACCGTTGGAGCCATCGATGGCAAGTACGTGGCCTGCAAAGTGCCAGCCAACTCAGGGTCCTCTTATCACAACTACAAGGGCTTCTTCAGCATCATCCTCTTCGCCATGGTCGATGCTGAGTACAAGTTCATGTACATCGATGCTTCAGGCAACGGCTCATCTTCAGATGCCCAGGTATACAATGCAAGTGACCTCAAGGAGGGGCTGGAACACAAACTCATCGTGGGCTTCCCAGATCCAGAACCCCTGCCCAACGACACGCAAGATGTGCCCTACTTCATCGTGGGGGATGATGCCTTCTCCCTCAGAACCTACCTCATGAAGCCCTACACCTCCAGACTCCTCACCCGTGAAGAGAGGATCTTCAACTACAGGCTGTCCAGGGCAAGGCGGGTGGTGGAGAACGCCTTTGGCATCCTGGCCAACAGGTTCCAGGTACTTCTCACCACCATGCAGCATCGCCCAGAGACCGTAAGGAGGATCATGGAAGCTTGCTGCATCCTGCACAATCTCATGTGCACCCGCTACCCAGTCTTGCAGAACAGGCTCGTGGACCTCCAGCAAGGCAATGGGGACATGGAGCCTGGTGAACGGAGGCAAGGGCGAAACCTGATAGACACTGAGGATGTGCAAGGCCCCAACAGAGCCTCACGTGAAGGGAAGAAGCAGCGCAACCTCCTGAAACACTGGTGCAACTCCCCAGCTGGAGCAGTGGAGTGGCAAGACAGGATGATAGATGATTAATGGATGCTTCCTTGAGGCTGTCTCATCACACGGATGAGATTGGGCCATGTATGTTGGGTGGGCCTACAATGAACAGGGCATTTAATAAAGAGTTGTGTTTATGTTCACATGTGTGGATGATTGATTACATTGTTGTTGATAATAAAGGGCCATAGGTGTGGCACCTGGGAGGGTGGACCATCCAGTCTCACTATGCTTGCACTGGAGGTTTATCTATCCCACAGCTATTACCCATCCCAAAGGTATCCCTGCCCATCCCACTGCTATCTCAACCCATCCCACTGTTATCTTAACCCATCCCACAAGCAAGCAAAGGCTTAAACCATTTCTAAAAGTTTCCAGCAAGACTTTATTAAAAAAAAGAAATGAAGCAAGTGTGTGAATCAAAAATAGACTTTATTAACAACAAGCTATAAAACAAAAATGAGTCTCTGGCACTCCTCTTGGTTGCTCAGTCTCAGGGGTGAAGGGTCCAGGTGCTGTGGAGGTGGCTGGTGCTGGAGTGCTTGTCATCAGCTCCTCCAGAAGCAGAAGCAGCAGAAGCAGCAGAAGCCCCAGCCCCAGAAGAGCGAGCCCGTGCTGCAGAAGCCCCAGCAGAACCAGAGTGAGGGCCAGGGGGCGGGATGGTAGCCCTGTCCCTCTTGCCAGGGCTGGCAGCAGATGGCTGAGGCTTGCTGTGCTTCCGCATGGTAGTGGGGTTGCTGGCTGGCAGGGAGGCTGGCAGGAACCACGGCTGGCAGGAAGGCTGGCAGGGAGGCATGCACCAAGGCTGGCAGGAAGGCTGGCAGGCAAGCAGGCACCAAGGCTGGCAGGCAGGCAGACAGCAAGGCTGGCAGGCAGGCAGGCTGGCAGGCAGGCAGGCTGGCAGGCAGGCTGGCAGGCAGGCTGGCAGGCAGGCATGCACCAAGTCTGGCAGGAAGGCTGGCAGGGAGGCAGGCACCAAGGCTTGCAGGAAGGCTTGCAGGTAGGCAGGCACCAAGGCTGGCAGGCAGACATGAACCAAGGCTGGCAGGCAGACATGCAGGCAGGACAGGCAAGGCAGTCCATGTGTCTGGAAGCAGGTCTTTCCTCTGAATGGCGACCTGCTTCCGAGCTGCTTCCGTTATATCCACGGGGTTGACGCAATGCATCCTCCCAGCATGCACAATTAATGCTCGGCATCCGCTAGGCTTCCGCTGTGCATCCGCTGTGCATCCGCTGTGCATCCGCTTCATCCGTTCGGCGTCCATTCTGCATCCGCTGTATCCGTTCCGCGTCCGCTTTGCTGAGGCCCCCCGGAAGCCTACGGATGCGCCATCTGCTCCCATCTGCTTCCATCCGCTGGGCTTCCAGTCCGCATCTGCTTTCCATCCACCCTGCATCCTCCCCGCGTCCATGTTATCCACTCTGCTTGTGCAAATTTTTGCCCCTTTTGAGAGCGGATAACAACGGATGGAACATTTTGCTCGTCCGTTGTGTCCTTTTTGCATCTGTTGGGCAGTGTGACATGGCCTTTAGTCTCCCCGAATGCAAATGAAAATTGTATTTAAAAGGAATATTGAATATGGATTGTTCAATTTTGAATGATCTCTTAAGGATCATAATGCATATAAAAATCTACATTATGCATAGTTGGGAAAGAACCAATGCAAAATTTCCAGCAGGTTCATTTTAATCACATAAAGAATTGAAAATTGTGATCTCATAGATAGAGTCCTTTTATTATTAAGTCTAGCTTCAACCCCCCGAGAAATTTATTTGATGGAAGCCCTTCTGTTTTGTTATTTATAAGATCATACTAGGTCTTATTTCCACAGCTATCTCACCCAACCTGTCCTTCAACATCTTAAGAGGACAACAACCCTGGTCATAGAAGGTCACCAAAGATGTCTCATTAGCAAATAGCTATGCTTCAAAAGATGGCAATTCCTTGGACTACAGAACAGGCACGAGCAATTCCAAACCCTTGGCATGGACCAGATACACCATAACAAGATGTTAAAATTCATTATTCAATGCTACCAAAGAGAGGTAACATGCTGAAGTGACAATTTATACTGTATTTACCTTCACTTTGGGAAGCTGCTATTAATACAGACTTGTCAGATTGAGAAATATGGCTTGCCAGGGAACAAGCCTCAGAGGTGAGATTGCTGAACCATTCAATTTAGTTGCCAGAGTCTCTATTACTAATCATAGCCAGTCACCTAAAGAATCCAATTAAATTTCTTCATTTGCATATTTTTGAATACACACATGGTGATCCCACAGATTCCCACAGCAATTGTTTGTAATTGGTTGTGGTCGAATCCAATGTTAGTGCTGGTGCTTGGCTGGCTATTTCACTATTTGTCTTTCAACTGGATTTGTATTATTCTTTTTTAAAATGAAAACTACTTTGGATTAATCCTAAGGGATTGAAAAGCAAGGACAAAAATTTTTGAGGCAATCAAATAAAAATCCAAATGTTTCAGACAGCTTTGAACTAGAGAGTCAATCCAATTTAAGAAATCACACAGCATTATCTTATAGGTGTTTTTTCAAAAATAAGTAGCACTGAGGGAAATGGGACTGAATTCAACAGGTTTCCAAAGGCTTGCATTACTATCTCATGGGTTGCATGAGATTGTAATAATGTGTGGAAATGACCTTGGGGGACAAAGAGTCACAGCCAGGAGAACAATCAGATAAGAGGCAGCTTAGCCTGTAGCAG
This sequence comes from Laticauda colubrina, assembly GCA_015471245.1. NCBI lineage: Eukaryota > Metazoa > Chordata > Lepidosauria > Squamata > Elapidae > Laticauda > Laticauda colubrina. The sequence continues at coordinate 11,972,225 of BLBF01000065.1, read as the reverse complement.
CAATGTGGGCATTGCTAGTTTCTTGGGACATAAAAGCAATGGGACAGAAAAGTATTTTCTTTTTTAAAACAAACAAACAAATTATATTGGTTTTACAATTAAAAACACATCAACAACACATACACAAATGAAAAAGCAGAATAGAAAAGAAAAAAGAGAAAGAAAGAAAAAAAGGATAGAAAACAATTAAAAGCATTCTCATTTCCGATAGTTTGTAAGATCTTTTCTTCCCTTAATTTATGCCATATACACACCATTGTCCTTACAAGTGTTAATGTGCTGTCAACCATATTCCTAAATATTTTACTTTCTTTGTCACTTGTATTCCCATAGCTTCTTCTAAATCTTTTTTCTGCTTTTCTATTAAATTTTTAGTCATTAATTTTGTTTTTTTCCTCTTAATTTTGAGTCCTGCTACCGCTCCAAATTGTTCTAATTCATTCATCAATTTTTGTCCTCTTTCTATTGGTTCCTCAATAAAAAAAACCATGTCATCGGCAAATACTTGCAACTTGTATTCTTCTTTTTTAACCTTTAATCCTTTTATCTCTAAATTATGTCTAATTCATATTAATAATGTTTCTAATGAGAATATGAAGAACAGGGGTGAGAGTGGACAACCTTGTCTGACTCCTTTTTCTATTTTTATTGGGAGAGTATATTCCCTGTTTACTATAATATTGGCCTGTTGTGTATCATAAATAGTTGTTATAATATTTTCAAATTTAGTGCCTAAATTCATATTATAAATTTTTTGAATTAGAAATTGCCAATTTAAATTGTCAAAGGCCTTTTCTGCATCTAAAAACATAAGTGCAATTTGTTTTCCAGGGTGGGCTTCATAAAACTCTAAAGTATCTACTACTGTTCTTAAATTGTTCCTAATCTGTCTAGTCGGGAGAAATCCATTTTGATCTTCATGTATATATAGATTTAAAATTCGTTTTAATCTGTTTGCTATTATGGAGGTGAATATTTTGTCATCGGTGTTTAGCAGTGAAATTGGCCTATAGTTGTTAATATGTCTGGGATCAGATTCCTCCTTCGCGATCAACGTAATCAATGCTCCCCTCCACGAGTCCAGCATCCTGGCTGCTAATAAGACATTGTTAAAAATTTTCAACATAAGAGATCCACTTCCAAGAGTCCGGAATCCCGTCTGGCCCTGGGGCTTTATTGTTTTTCTGATTCTCTATTGCTGATTTCAATTCAGACCAAGTAATGTCTTTGTTTAATAATTCTACCATTTCTTCCCCAATTACTTTATCTTTAATTTCATCTAAGTAATTTCTTATGTTATCCTCATTAATTTCTTCCTTTTTGTATAGCTCTTCAAAGTATTTATGTACAATTTCTTTTTTCTGTTCTATCTCTTGCTGTGTGTCTTCATTTCCATCTATTAGTTGATATATCAGTCTCTTTTCTTTCTTTTTCCTTAGTTTGTAAGATAACCATCTTCCTGGTTTATTAGCATGCTCAAAGTAGGTTTGTCTGGTCATATTCAAATTTGTAATCATTTTCTCTTGGTCGATTAAATTCAATTTATGTTTAGCAATTATGATCTGATTTTGCACTGTTAAGACCTTTGGGGTCTTCTGTAATTGAATTTCTAATTCCTTAATTTGTTGTTATAATTTATTTTGTTGGGCATATTTTTCTTTATTTCTCCTAGCATTATAACAAATTGTTATACCTCTTATTACTGCCTTCATTGTATCCCAAAAGTTTTGTTTTGTAGTTTCCCTATTATCATTTTCTTTTAAGAAATAATTTAATTCCTCCTTAAGTTTATCAGTATATTGTTTTTCTCTTATTAATTGAGTATTTAATGTTCATCTTTTCTTGGGTTTCTTCCTGCCCTTCCATATTATATGAATTGGATTATGGTCTGCCCACTCATTCGGTAAAATGTCTATTCCTTTTATCTCATTTGCTATTTCCCCATTCATCCATGCCATGTCAATTCATGTCCATATTTTATGTGGATTAGAATAGAATGTAAATTGTTTTTTCTCAGGGTATAATCTTCTCCATAAATCCACCAAATTGAACTCCTTCATCATTTCCTTACATATCTTAGGGAGCTCTCTTTTCCCTTTTTTTTTTATCCCCCCCATAATTTGGTCTTTCTGATAATCAGCAATAGAGTTGAAATCTCCGATTATACAAACATTTCTTTTTTCAAATCCTATTATTTTTCGATATAAATGTTTAAAAAACTATTTCTGGTCTTCATTTGGGGCATCAATTACCACTAATAAAATTGAAATAGCATTAATCAAGATCTGTAAAACCAAGATTCTTCCCTCAGCATCTAACCATACTAACTCTGATTTCAAATCCTGTTTAACATATATTGCAATCCCTTTTCTTTTCCTTTTATCAGCTGGTGCGGTAAATAATTTCCCTAATTTTGGGTAATCTAAAAATCTTTCATCTACTTTCCTTATGTGAGTTTCCTGTAAACATATTATATCGGCATTTTGTTTAATTAATTTAGTTATTTATTCTTTTCCTTTTTAATGTCGCATTTAAGTCATTTATGTTAATTGATAGAAGTTTCTTTTCTTCTTCCATTTAGTTCTGTTTCACTCTTTGCTTGGTAATAACTCTGGTCTCTTCTTGTATTTGTTGGGGTGTAATTTCTTCTCACTCTTGGTGTAAGTAAGTAGTCCCTTTGTTTCTTAAAGTTCCCTCTTTTTTGTTTCTGTAATAACTTTGTTCTTCTTGTGAGTTTGTTTCCAATTCCTCCAAAAGGCCCTGTCACACTGCCTAACAGATGCAAAACGTTAGTAAAAAGGACACAACAGATGAGAAAAACGCTCTCAGAAGGGGGGAAAATTTGCATAACCGGACCGGATAACACGGAAAGGAACGGACGCGGGGAGGACGTAGCGAGGATGGAAAGCAGATGCGGAATGGAAGCCCAGTGGATGGAAGCAGATGAGAGTGGATGGCACATCCGCTAGGCTTCTGGGGGGCCTCAGCAAAGCAGACGCGGAACGGATACAGCGGATGCAGAGCGGACGCTGAGCGGATGAAGCGGATGTACAGTGGATGCACAGCGGATGCACAGCAGAAGCCTAACGGATGCCTAGCATTAATTGCGCATGCGGGGAGGATGCATTGCGTAAGCCCTGTGGATATAAGGGAAGCAGCTTGGAAGCAGGTCACCATTCAGAGGAAAGACCTGCTGCCGGACGGATTGACAGCCTTGCCTGCCCTGCCTGCATGCCTGCCTGCAAGCCTTGCTGCCAACCTTGCTGAAAGCCTTGCTGCCAGCCTCCCTACCAGCCTTGCTGGCTGCCTGCCTGCTAGCCTTGCTGCCAGCCTCCCTGCCAGCCTTGCTGTCTGCCTGCCTGCCAGCCTTGCTGCCAGCCTTGCTATCTGCCTGCCTGCCCACCTTGCTGCAAGCCTCCCTGCCAGCCTTGCTGTCTGCCTGCCTGCCCGCCTTGCTGCCAGCCAGTCTGCCTGCCAGCCTTGCTGCCTGCCTGCCTGCCAGCCTTGGTTCATGCCTGCCTGCCAGCCTTGGTGCCTGCCTGCCTTCTAGCCTTCCTGCCAGCCTTAGTGCCTGCCTCCCTACCAGCCTTGGTGCCAGCCTTGTTTCCTGCCTCCCTGCCAGCCTTGCTGCCAGCCTTGGTTCCTGTCAGCCTCCCTGCCAGCCAGCAACCCCACAACCATGCAGAAGCACAGCAAGCCTCAGCCATCTGCTGCCAGCCCTTGCTACCATCCTGCCCCCTGGCCCTCACTCTGGTTCTGCTGGGGTTCTGCAGCACGGGCTCACTCTTCTGGGGCTGGGGCTTCTGCTGCTTCTGCTTTTGGAGGAGCTGATGACAAGCACTCCAGCACCAGCCACCTCCACAGCACCTGGACCCTTCACCCCTGAGACTGAGAGACCAAGAGGAGTGCCAGAGACTCATTTTTGTTTTATAGCTTGTTAATAAAGTCTATTTTTGATTCATACACTTGCTTCATTTCTTTTTTTAATAAAGTCTTGGTGGAAACATTTAGAAATGGTTTAAGCCTTTGCATGCTTGTGGGATGGGTTAAGATAGCAGTGGGATGGGCAGGGATACCTTTGGGATGGGTAATAGCTGTGGGATAGGTAAACCTCCAGTGCAAGCATAGTGGGGCTGGATGGTCCACCCTCCCAGGTGCCACACCTATGTCCCTTTATTATCAATAACAATGTAATAATCATCCACACATGTCAACACAAACACAACTCTTTATGAAATGCCTTGATCATTGTAGGGCCACTCAACATACATGGCACAATGTCATCCGTGTGATGAGACAAGCTGAAGGAAGCATCCATTAAGCATCTATCATCCTGTCTTGCCACTCCACTGCTCCAGCTGGGGAGTTGCACCAGTGTTTCAGGAGGTTGCGCTGCTTCTTCCCTTCACGTGAGGTTGGGGCCTTGCACATCCTGAGTGTCTATCAGGTTTCGCCTTTGCCTCCATTCCCCAGGCTGCATGTCCCCATTGCCTTGCTGGAGGTCCACGAGCCTGTTCTGCAAGACTGGATAGTGGGTGCGCATGAGATTGTGCAAGATACAGCAAGCTTCCATGATCCTCCTCACGGTCTCTGGGCAATGCTGCATGGTGGTGCGAAGTACCTGGAACCTGTTGGCCAGGATGCCAAAGGCGTTCTCCACCACCCGCCTTGCCCTGGACAGCTTGTAGTTGAAGATCCTCTCTTCACGGGTGAGGTATTTGGAGGTGTAGGGCTTCATGAGGTAGGTTGTGAGGGAGAAGGTGTGATCTGCCACGATGAAGTAGGGCACATCTTGCGTGTCGTTGGGCAGGGGTTCTGGATCTGGGAAGCCCACAATAAGGTTGCATTCCAGCTCCTCCTTGAGGTGACTGGTGTTGTATACCTGGGCATCTGAAGATGAGCCGTTGCCTGAAGCATCGATGTACATGAACTTGTAGTCAGCATCGCCCATGGCGAAGAGGATGATGCTGAAGAAGCCCTTGTAATTGAAATAAGTGGACCCCGAGTTGGCTGAAGCTTTGCAGGCCACGTGCTTGCCATCTATGGCTCCAACGGTGTGTGGGAAGTTCCACTTCTGATACCACGGCTCTGCAACTTTCTTCCATCCTTCTTCAGTGGAGGGGCACTGGAGGAGCTCCTCCTTGTATTCTTCGATGATGGCCTGCACCACTTCTCTGACCACAATGCTGATGGTGTTGGGTGGCACCCTCCAGTCGTACTGCATGCTCCTGTAGGTGGTCCCTGAGGCCAGTTGGTGCAGAGTGAGTGCCACCTTGAGCCCAGGTTCCAGGCTGGGCCGGAATTTGGTGCTCTGCTTGGTCAACCTGGGTGTCAGCCGCTGCACAACTTCATCAAACTTGGCTGGAGGCATCCTCATGAAGTTCTGGAATCCCCGAGTGTCTTCGTTCCTGAACTCCACCATCAGCTTGTTGTACAGTCCGTCCTCTGCTCTTCTGGTGAACCATCTTCGTACCCAGACGCTTCTTGGCTTCCTCTTTTTCTTCCCGTAGTCGAGTTCACAGTGCCTGTAGGTGGCTTCGCACTGTTGCAGAAGGATGGTGGCTGCCAAAAGGACTGTGTTACGATCCATGGTGGACATGACTGGATGCTGTGGAAGAGGAAGAGTCAGATGAAGGCTGCAGAGGTCTGCAGCAGGGCTGCTGGTCTGAAAGTGAGATCTAGATGTGTTGCTCCCCCTTTTTATAGGCTGTATAGGTGTCCCTTTGCATCCTCTAGGCATCCTCTAGGCATCCTGTAGACATCCTTAATATCCGAGATAGGTCCCCTCTGCGGACGTTTTTCCCATTTTACATGCTTTGTTTCTGTGCTGCATCCATTCTGCATCCGTTCTGCATTCGTTCTGCATCCATTCTGCGTCCGTTCCGTTTCATCCCTGCGTCCGAGCGGATGCGAGTTGCGCGGATGTGGAACGGATGCCTAGCGGATATAACGGATGCATAATGGATGCGTAGTGGATGCAGAACGGACGCATTGGATACATTTTCTGCGCAAAGTTTTGGGCAGCTCAAAACTTTCTGAGCGGATGAAACGTCCATAAACGGATGCTGGACGGATAGAGAGGAAGCAAAACGGAGGCAGTGAGTACATCGCGTTAACCAACGGATGGCAAGCTTTTTTGTCCGTTTTACATCCTCTTTGCATCCGTTGGTGCACTGTGACATGGGCTTAACTCTTTCTTAACTATACAATTTTGTGTAAAGTTTTGGGCTGAGAATGGTAGCATTTGTTCTACACCAATTCATGGTTGCCAGTCTCCATCCATTTTGGTGAAGCTCTATGTGTGGATGCTAATAAAAGCCATCAGTTTAAAGGGACTGACACCCAATCTGATAATATCTGAGAAATTCCCAGCTTTCTATGCTCACATTGAAGCTCTTTGATTATTACATGTACATATTTGGTGGAGAGTGAAGGATGAAGCAAGCTGATAACCTGTCGCCAGAAATTTGTCTCCTTTGGAATGGAGTTAATTTGTGGAGCAAATAAAGGAAGCATTTCTACCATCTGCTCATTACAGTTTTCAGAGCTGAAGACTTAATTCTTGTTCCAATATATCTGGCAGCACTGAAACCCGAGGCTATCTTCCAGAATAGAATGGAAAAAGCATTGGAGCAATTAAAAGACTATTAAAACTACTCTGAATCACTGGAGGGCATTAGCACTTAGTAACTACATGTCTATAAATCAATAAAGCTCATCTATAGGAAACTACCCCTGAAATCAACCCTAAAGAGTTAAAAACTCGGCTATGGGTTGTTTAATTATCTCCACCCTGCACATTTCTAAATGACATGGCTTGAGCAGAGGCCAAAGGAAGACTTGGCTTGGTTCAGTGTTAGCTATGCCATTGAGGAAGGCTATTCAAATACTAGATTTTGGTGTTCTTCTCCATCTGGCTGCATTTGTATATCATAACAATCCAAATTCTTCTTTTGCAAAATGCTTTGGATGAATTCTACCCATCAATGTCCTATCACCATGTAACTACATGTCTATAAATCAATAAAGCTCATCTTTAGGAAAATATAACAAGAAAATATCTCTAATCTCTTTTTCTTCCTTTAAAATTTGATTTAGAGAGGAAAAAGAGGCAATCATGGAGATATCAATATATCATATTAAAACCACCCCATTTTTAAATCTCTGTGTTCTAGATGGGGATGAGCCTAGTTTTCACCATAGAGGGCTTCAATTTAATTATTAATTTTTTCAATAGCTGAGGCCTGCAGGGACCAAGACAATGGTGTCACATAAACACCAGAAAATGCAGACTTCTTTCTTTCTTTCTTTCTTTCTTTCTTTCTTTCTTTCTTTCTTTCTTTCTTTCTTTCTTTTTTCTTTCTTTCTTTCTTTCTTTCTTCTTTTTTCTTTCTTTCTTTTTGGATGACAAGAGGGTCTTTGGCAAAATTGGCTATCTATGTTTGATTGGAATGTTCCAGCCAAAAAAATCAGAAGTTATATCATGCCATGCTATGTTGGATTCTGAGTCAATTCTGAATTCTGATGATAACATGAACAGTCCATAAATTTTTGAAAGTGTTCTACCAATATCTTTTCTGAAAGTAACCTGAGAGCATAATTCAAGGTCCAAGGTCACCTGGTTAGTTTTCATGACTAACAGAAGACAGGAATACAGGTTTCCCTATTACTAGTCCAGCCTCTTTAACAAGAACATCAAGTTGGCTCTCCAGACAGAAATTCAACTGTAATATTGCAGTATTATTTGCAGTATTTGTGATATTTGTAAATATTTGTGATGAATATGGTTAATCTCGGTCTTCCCCTCCAGGTTTTCAGAGTGGTGTAGTGGTTAAGGCACCAGGTTAGAAAGCAGAACTTGAGTTCAAGTCCCATCTTAGAAAGTCAACTGGGCCAGTCACTCTCTGTCTCAGTCCTTCATAGGGTTCTTGTTGTGAGGAAAATAGGAGGAGGGAGATGTGTTGGACATGTTTGCCACCTTGAATTATTTGTAAAAAATAACAAAGACAGGGCTAGAAATTAAACAAACATACAAAAACACCCTTTCTGTGTAGTTCAATTTACTCATTTTTGCCTTACTTCTATAAGGCTTTCATTTTATTTACTTTCAAATAAAAATAGTTCACCTTGACCTTTTAGTCAAAAAGCCACATTAAATATTTGGAAGAATAGTGGAAAATAACTTAAGACTTTCCTTTAGAATTCAGGAAAGAGAACCAATTTAATTGGGCTTCTTAGTTAAAGTAAAATGCTCACGTGAGCAAACAAAGAAATTGCATCAGATATTTCATTTGATGTTAAAAGAAGTCAGGGCTGAAAAAGTTATATTGAAAATGCAAAACAGGGATCTGAAAGCATAGCTGCCTCAGCTGGCTACCCCTCAATTAAAGAGGAATCCAACATTTCAGTCTAACATGTAAGATCAAACATTGAACTTACAAAAAAAGAACAAAGCCGAGGGCCCTGCATAACGCAAGCATTAACTTGAATGTACAACTTCTGCCTAATTAGCACCATTTTCCCCCATTACTAAATTCTTTTCCTTGAATAAGACTCACTTCCCTCACTCCCCAAAAGGGCAATTCTAATGGGAAATTACCTTATTCTTATATATATTTGAGAATGAAGATAACAGGTGAGATAGATATGAAAGAACATTGAGAGGGCATGAATGCCCAACAAGCCTCCAGGTAGGAAGTATGATTTCTAATGAAAGATTTTGTAATATCCACACTCTTTTCTCCCCTCTCTATAGATCATTTTGATTATCCTATTAATCACTTCTCTGCACGCTGTAAATCCCCCTGATCCAATGTAAGTATTAATTCAGACTCTGTAGAACCCTCCTATTATGAATGTATATAGAATATAGGCAATCTAGAAAATGCAGAGAAAGTTACCATCGTTAACCTGCATTTGAAATACTTTGGGTGGAGGGTGCTCTTTTTAAAATATATTTTAATGTTGAGCCCCATTAGAAAGAACACATCTTTTTTTCAGGAAAAAGAAAGGGAAAGCAGTATATGTGAAGGACAACATGAAAGGAGAGCTAATTTGGACAGACCCCAATGGAAGAATTCTGGTGTTACAAAGTTGGATAAAATCAATTCCAATTCTATTAGTGGTAATTTATTCTCCGAATGATAATCAAAATGAATTTTTTAAAAAATTACATGGGAAAATAGTGGAATTAGAGAAAAGGAATATTTGTATCTTGCGGGATTTCAATGCTATTGTGGACCATCAGAAAGATCACAGTAGTAGGGGGAAAAAGAAGAAAAAAAGAGAACTACCAAAAACATGTGAGGAAATGATGATTAAATTTAATAGACATTTGGAGGAAATTAAACCCTGAGAAAAAGCAATTTACATTTTACTCTAATCCTCATCAGTCATGGACACGAATTGATATGGTATGGATGAATGATGAGCTAGTAAATGAATCAAAAGAGAATGAAATTTTACCAAACGAATGGGCAGATCACAATCCAATTCAGATAGTGTGGAAGGGTAGGAAGAAACCAAGGAAAAGGTGGACTTTAAATACATAGCTAATTAAAGAGAAAAAAATTATAAATAGTCTTAAGGAGGAATTAGACTATTTCTTCAAAGAAAATAATAATGAGGCAACTACAAAACAGAATATTTGGGATACAATAAAGGCAATAATAAGAGGCACAACGATATCATACACCGCTAAAAGGAATAAAGAAAAATATGCCCAACAAAATAAATTAGAACATTATAAATTAGAAATTTATAAAAAGAAGGAGGTAAACGAGGATGTGATAATAAATTATTTGGGTACTACTAAAAATAAAATAATCAAGGAGGAGATGAAGGAAATGTTAACTAGAGACATTATGTGGCCTGAGTTAAAAACAGCAATAGAAAACCAAAAGAACAATAAAACCCCAGGACCTGATGGGATACAAGGGCAACTTTATAAGAAAATAGGAGAACAAATAGGACTTCTCATGATGGAAGTATATAATGAGGTCCTACTTGCAGCAAGAATGCCAGATTCATGGAAGGAGACACTGATATCGTTGATTCCGAAAGAAGACTTTCGGAATCAGACTTATGACTTATACAAAATTACAGACCAATTTCCCTGTTAAATACTGATTATAAAATATTTACTACAATTATTGCAAATAGATTTAAAAAATATTGAATGAATATATCTTTTGAAAGATCAAAACAGATTCCTTCCCAATAGACAAATTAGGAATAATTTCAGAATAGTACTAAATGTTTTGGAACACTACAAAGTGTACCCGGAAAAACAAATAGCCCTTGTATTCTTGGATGCACAGAAGGCCTTTGACAACCTAAACTGGCAATTCCTAATCCAACAAATTTACAACATGAATTTAGGCACTAAATTTGAAAACATTGTGACTACAATTTATGATTCACAAAAGGCGAATATTATAATTAATGGACAGTACATGCGTTCAATAAAAATAGAGAAAGGAGTTGGGCAGGGATGTCCATTATCTTCCCTGCTCTTCATATTATCTTTGGAAACATTGCTTACACGAATTAGACAGTACCCAGGAATAAAAGGACTAAAAATTAAGAAAGAAGAATATAAACTCCAGTCATTTGTGGATGATATGTTTGTTTTCATAGAGGAACCAACTGAAACAGGTCAAGAACTATTGAAAGAGTTAGATCAATTTGGGAAAGTTGCAAGGCTTAAAATCAATAAGGAAAAAATGAAATTAATAACTAAAAATTGAAGAGAAAATCAGAAATTAAAATTGGAAAGGATAATGGGATTACAAATAGTAAAAAAAGTTAAATACTTAGGAATTTGTTTGATGGCTCAATGCAAAACCCTAATGGAAAATAATTATAATAAACTACTATAGCAAGTCAAAAAAGATTTAGAGATATGGGTCAAATTGCAAATCTCTTTATGAGGGAGGATTGCCACTATAAAAATAAACATTCTGCCCAGATTTATTTATTTATTCCAAACAATACCAATAAAAATACATAAAGATTACTTTGTAGAACTTAAGGCCATGTCACACTGCCCAACGGATGCAAAAAGGACACAACGGACGAGCAAAATGTTCCATCCGTTGTTATCCGCTCTCAAAAGGGGCAAAAATTTGCATAACCGGAGCGGATAACACAGATGCGGGGAGGACGCAGGGCGGATGGAAAGCGGATGCGGAATGGAAGCCCAGTGGATGGAAGCGGATGAGAGCAGATGGCTTCCGGGGGACCTCAGCAAAGTGGACGCGGAACGGATACAGCGGATGCAGAGCGGATGCACAGCGGATGAAGCGGATGCACAGCGGAAGCCTAGCGGATGCACAGCGGAAGATGAACGGATGCCGAGCGTTAATTGCGCATGCGGGGGGGATGCATTGCGTAAGGCCCCCGGATATAAAGGGAAGCAGCTCGCACGTGGCCAGCATTCAGAGGAAAGACCTGCTGCCGGATACATCGAGTCCTTGCCTGCCCTGCCTGAATGCCTGCCTGCAAGCCTTGCTGCAAGCCTTGCTGCAAGCCTTCCTGCCAGCCTGCCTCCAAGCCTGCCTCCCAGCCTCCTGGCCAGCCTCCCTGCCAGCCTTGCTCTCTGCCTGCCTGCCAGCCTTGCTGCCAGCCTGCCTTCCAGCCTCCCTGCCAGCCAGTCTGCCTGCCAGCCTTGGTGCCTGCCTTCCTGCCAGGCTTCCTGCCAGGCTTCCCACCAGCCTTCCTGCCAGCCTGCCTGCCTGCCTGCCTGCCTGCCAGCCTTTGTGCCTGCCTTGGTGCCTGCATGCCTGCGAGGATTCCTGCCAGCCTTGGTGCCAGCCTTGGAGCCTGCAAGCCTTGGTGCCAGCCTCCCTGCCAGCCAGCAACCCCACAACCATGGGGAGGAAGCGAAAGCCTCAGCAACCTGCCGCCATCCCTGGCAAGAGGGACAGGGCCACCCTCCTGCCCCCTGTCCCTGACTCTACTTCTGCTGGGGCTTCTGCTGCTCGGGCTCGCTCTTCTGGTGTTGGAGCTTCTGCTGAAGCTGCTCCTGGCGGTGGTGCTTCTGCTGCTGCGTACTCTGCTGAAGCTGCTCCTGGCGGTGGTGCTTCTGCTGCTGCGTACTCTGCTGAAGCTGCTCCTGGCGGTGGTGCTTCTGCTGCTGCGTACTCTGCTGAAGCTGCTCCTGGTCCTGCTGGTCCTGCTGGTCCTGCTTGTGCTCCTGGACTTGCTCGTACTGCTCGTGCTCCTGGTCTTGCTCGTCCTGCTCCTGGTCCTGCTCCTGGTCCTGCTCCTGGTCCTGCTCATGCTCCTGGTCCTGCTCGTGCTCCTGGTCCTGCTCGTGCTCCTGGTCTTGCTGGCGCTGCTGGTGCCTATTCTGCTGCTGCTGATCCTGGTCCTGCTGCTACTGCTGCTGCTGCTGCTGATGATCCTGTTGCTGCTACTGCTGCTGCTGCTGATGATGATTATGATCCTGCTGGTGATGATGATGATGATGATGATGATCCTGCTGGTGCTGCTGCTGCTGGTGGGGTGGAGGAGCAGCCCCTACCACCTGGAAGCCCCTCTGATGAGGGCCCATCTGGTCCTGCCAAAGGGAGGAAGAGGTGTACGCAACAACGGGAGAGGAGGCAGTACTTTATTGAGGAGGAACATGAGGATGAGGTGCTGGAGTGGCTGAGAGAGAATGACTATCTGTGGCAGAAGGGACACTGGCTGTACAGGGACACCAAAAAGAAGCAGGCTGCTTGGAGAGAGAGAGCAGAGAGTATGGGTTACACTTCGGAGGTGCTCCTCGGCTGGTGGAAACATATGCACACCTGGTACGGGAAGCTGCACCTGAAGAAATTTGGCCAGGCCATGGTTAAGCTGACGGACAGAGAGACCTACGTCATGGCCAGGTGCAGCTTCCTGGAGGGTGAGATCCGCCACCGAGGAGCACCAGCAACCCCTCTCAATACCCTCTCTCTCCGGCAGCCTGCTGAGAGCCAGTCCTCTGGCGGCCGAGAGTCAGTCCCTGTCTCCAGGCAGGTTTCTGTGGAGCGTGCCACGGCGGAGAACCCACGGACAGCTGTTGTAATCATGGTGGAGCATGTGGAGGACTCCCTGGTGCGGTGGGAGAAAGGAGACATCGAGTCCACCACAGTCGAAGCTGCATCCACCCCCCCTCAGCTCCAGCTCCCCAGAAAGGCTGAGAGCTAGACAGCAGGAGGGGCAGAGCCACACTGTCCTGCTGGAGATCAGGGACACCATCCGCACGAGCATAGATCTCCTCTCTCAGCTGGTCAAAACCGACTCCTCATCCGCCAACCGCAAGCCCTTCCTCACCTATGTCAACCAGACCCTCAGGAACATGGAGGAACCCCAGTACCAGGTGGTGAAGGACCGGATCACCGAGCTGCTTCACAACCCTCCAGATCCAGAGGAACCTGCTCCAACCCAGCCCAGGTCTGCTCCTCCACCCCAGGTGATGTCCCTCCCATTCCAAGGCTTCCCACAGCCCCTCACCTACCAGGGCTACGGCTACCAGGAGGTCCAGCAGCACAGGCAGCAGCCCTTCCCAGGCCAGGCACAGAGTCATCGGGCGACACCGTTGCCACTGGTTCCACTGATGGCACCGATGCAGCCCACGCCAGTGATGCCACCGACGACGGCGATGCCACCAACTCCAGTCTTCACACAGCTGCAGACCAGACAGCCCCACCACACTACTCCTTTCTCCACCCCACAGCCAAGCCTGGCCTCAGTACATCTCTCATCGGTACTGGGGCTGACACCCCATGGCATGGAGGAAGTACCTCTCAGCATCACGGATCTGAGCCAGCTATCCGAGAGCTTTCTCAACACACCGTCCCCTGTTGTCCTCTTGGGGCCAGGCACCCCAGTGGTGCTTCAGACCAGCACTGCAGCAGCAACCACCTCCACAGCACCTGGACCCTTCACCCCTGAGACTAGGCACACCTCCGAGTGACCAAGAAGAGTGCCAGAGACTGGGTGGCTCCCTGTTGACTTTATTTGGACACTTGACTTGGATCATTTTTCTTTTATAGCTTGTTATTAATAAAGATTATCTTTGCTTCACACACTTGCTTCATTTATTTTAGTAAATAAAGTCTTGGTGGAAACTTTTAGAAATGGTTTAAACCTTTGCATACTTGTGGGATGGGTTAAGATAGCTGTGGGATGGGCAGAGATACCTTTGGGATGGGTAATAGCTCTGGGATGAGCAGGGATACCTTTGGGATGGTGCCACACCTTTGGCCCTTCATTATCAATAACAATGTAAGCATTGATCCACACATTTGAACATAAACACAACTCTTTATTAAATGCCCTGTTCATTGTAGGCCCACCCAACATACATGGCCCAATCTCATCAGTGTGATGAGACAGGCTGAAGGAAGCATCCATTAATCAACTATCTTCCTGTCTTGCCACTCTACTGCTCCAGCTGGGGAGTTGCACCAGTGTTTCAGGAGGTTGCGCTGCTTCTTCTCTTCACGTGAAGCTCTGTTGGGGCCTTGCACATCCT